>PVLC010011440.1:0-47108 GCA_004027655.1 Graphiurus murinus
TCTTATCTGTCTTCTTATATAATGATTTTTGTTTCACACTTAAGGACATGCTAAGAAAAAGTTAATTTGTGTTAAATAGAATTCTTGATTGTATTTATATTTTAATTCTTGTTTCTATTATAACTAATCAGACTGAAGAATTGTAATAAAAAGATCTGAATGAACTTTAGTAAAGTTTATATTAAATCTTAGAATTTTATGTCTTTAATTGTATTCTTGCATGTTATACACTGAAAAGTCTAATTTCATAACAGTTTTTATAACTGTCTTCATATATTCATGAGATAATTTGACCAAATTTTAATATTAAATAAAATGGGAATTATCTTAAAATAATAACCCTTGTTATAATAGGTAAATTATATAATTTAATTTTTTTGTGATGAATACTGAATTAATACTAAGTTTTTACTTCTTAGTGGTCCATCAAGATTCACAATGGTAGCAATGAAGCGCTTTCTCAATATAAAATGAACATTACCTCTATAGCACCACTTTTAGAAAAATTGGCAAAGACTAGTGATGTTTATTGGGTCTTACAAGGTAAGGAATAAGTAATGAAAAGATGTCATTTTGTATATATTTTAAGGCATGGGTTTTATCATCTCCTGCTTCAAGAAGCAAAATTACTGCTTTATGAGGATAAATTTTGAAATAAGATTTGCAAGATTAGAATAAACTTGAGTTATTTGCTTTCCTTTTTAAATTTAAGGAACAGATTAATAAATATAGTAAGTAAAAATAAATAAATGAAAATACTCTCCAAGGAAGCTAAGCAGGCACAATGGCTGCAGAATGTAACTAAATGATAAATCCTAAAAACAAATGAGATATTTACTTCTGTTTTTTTTTATTTTTTACAAGCTATATTTATTGTGATGGCAAAATACAGAGGAAAAAGTGTTAATGAGTCTGTTTCATAGCATTAGAATCATTGGAAGTAAATACTTTTTCAAATTGACAGTATATTTAAAATCACGCCATCTAGTTTATATTGATAATGAAATTCTTTAACAGAAAGTAGACATTAGGTCAACTCATTTCAGGAATTTATTGAATACTCATTATTTAATGCCTAACAATATGATGATGCCTTGTAAATTTTAGCAATTCAAATTGTTTGTCAGAAACTCTTATGATTATTTCTAAGTTGAATGTCAAGGTGAAATGAATAACCAAGAGTTATTCAAGAGTTGATAATCTGTTCCACAATCCATATTTTATTCATAGACTTACTGTTGGTTTAAAATAAATTAAAAATATTTATAATAATTAAGAGAATAGATGGACCTCAGTCCTCAAAATTACCTCCCAATTATGTAAACAAAATTTATAGAATTAAGTAGTGACATGAGAAAAGAAGATGGCCTGCTATTTTTTAGTTGGAAGTCTTCTGTAATCCAATTTTAACTTCTTGTTACCAGTATCAGAATTTGAAACTCTTAAAAATTCATAAGAATATTTTCCCAAAGCTATGTACATAAAGAAGGAATAAAAGTTGTTTAAATTTGAGGGAGATACTGATTGACTAAAAAATTGTTGAATATAAGATAAGAAATCTAGCCTGGCATGGTGGCACACACTTGTAATATCAGTACTTGGGAGGCTGAGACAGGATTGCAGGTTCACAGCCAGCCTCGCTACTTAGTGAGGCCCTCTGCAACTTAGTGAGATCCTGTTTCAAAATAAAGAATAAAAAATAGGACTGGGAGTGTAGCTCAGAGGTAGATTGCCCTGGGTTCCATCCCTAGTACCGCAAAAAAAAAAAAGAAGAAGAAGAAAATATACACATATATATACATATATAAAAAAGAAGAAAATATACACATATGTATACACATATATATGTATATACATATACACATATATATACACATATATATACATGTATATATATGAAATCTATTACAAACCTTGGCCAGCTTTATATAAACATGAATTTTTTTGGGGGGGGGATCCTGGGGGTGGAACCCAGGAGTATCCTACCTCCAATTTATACCCCTAGCCCAGTTTTATTCTTTTATTTTGAAACAGGGTGTGCACTAAGTTGCAGAAGACCTTACTAAGTTGCTGAGGCTGGCTGCAAACCTGCTATCCTCCTGTCTCAGCCTCCCAACTAATGGTATTACAAGTGTGCGCCACCATGCCCGACTTAAACATGAACTATTAAGCACCTGGTATTATCTGGACTTTAAGAGCAAAATATGAAATATGGATCAACTGACTTTCATGTTCACGATTTCTACATTCAGAATTTTTATTTTTATTTTTATTTTTTATTTTTTATTTTTTTTGCGGTACTGGGGATTGAACTCATGGGGCATTCTACCTCCGAGCTACACCCCCAGCCCTATTTTTTATTCTTTATTTTGAAACCGAGTCTCACTAAGTTGCAGAGTGCCTCACTAGATAGCTGAGGCTGGCCTCGAACCCAGATCCTCCAGTCTCAGCCTCCCAAATGCTGGGATTACAAGCATGCGCCACCATGCCCGGCTAAATTCAGAATTTTTAAAATTTGATTTTAAAAATGTTTTATGTGTAGATCCTGTTTATGAAGATCTCTTAAGTGAAAATAGAAAAATGATCACTAATGAGAAGATAGATGCATATAATGAAGCTGCAGTCAGCATTCTGAATAGTAGCACTAGAAATTCCAAATCTAATGTGAAAATGTTCAGTGTGTCCAAACTCATCGCTCAAGAAACCATCATGGAATCTTTGGATGGCTTACATCTTCCTGAATCAAGCAGGGAAACGGTAAGAATTCTTATATTTATCAGTGACTGTAGACTATAATATTAATTGGTTATAGTCATAAGTCATAACGGGTTATAAATAGTTTATTTTATTGCAGTGTTAATTACTCATATTTCTGCTATCTAAACATACATTTGGAAGTAATTTTTATTCCTGTCATCTAGCTGAACATATAAGAAGTGAAAGTCTTAGTATACTCCAAAAAAAAAGAAGTTATGGACGAGATGAAATGAAACTGCATTTATTGAGTGCAGTTAGTATACTCATGTTTGAAACTATTCCTTCATATTCTTATTATAAACCTTAAGTCTACAAGATTAAACTTCAGTGAAAAGCACATTTGTTAATATATAATTTTTATTTCCTCATAGCTCTTACACCTTGAGCATTATTCAAGGTACAGAGTATATACTGAACTAAGGCTTACTGATGGAAAAGAATATAAGTTGTGTGAAAGAAAACTATGTAATTATAAATTTTTACACATAGTAGAACAGATTATATACAGTTTTTTGTTTGTTCCTTATAAAGCAATGGTACTTAACCTTTTTGAGGCTCACATGAGCCCTTTAGGTACTTGGATAAAAAGCAATGATTCATTTGTGAGGATACCAGTGTGAATCTCAATTCCTTGTATGGGGAAAGAAGGAGAGAAGGGAAGGAGGCAGGGGGAAGCCCACCAAGTGCTGTGTGCATGTATGTCACTATGCCTATGAACTACATTATGATGTGAGACTGTAATGCATCAATAAACGTATGAAAAGAAAAAAAAGCAGTGCTTCTGTTCCTCTCTTGCAGGAAAACGCATGTTTTTATGTACCTACAGTTCTTCATATACTTTAAGGGGTTCAGTGGGTTCCCTGGAAGATGTTTAAAACCTTGTGATGGAATTTATTGGCTAGGATATGCAAGAGTGCCATTCATAGAACTTCCTGAAGTCTCAGGACTAAAAGGATGAGATTTTGCTAAACACTTGAGTACTTTGAGTGCTTAGACTTAAGTAATATAATCATATAGAATTCCACAGATGCCCAAACTATTAAGTTTCCATAAAACTAGAGCTTGAACCTTCCCCTATACAGAATCTTGACAGCTTGCCAAGAATAATTTTATTATAATCAAGCCATGTTGAAGATTTCACTTCTTTCACATTAGAAATCTTAAAACTGTATCATCCTAAATGGTCTATAAGATATCAACTAAATAAAAGCCATATCACAAATATTGTTAGCTCAGAATTAGTAATTTTATTTTGGCAGCTATTTTACATTTTTCTCCTTCCAAAGATTAGGATTGTATCATAAATAATTTGGCATTTTCTGTTTTTAAGGTCTGTTAATTAAAATTCTTTGGTCTTTGACATTCTTATTTTTTTTTAACTGAGGGTCATGATCCATTTGTAGCCATAGCATCCATTTTTGTTGTGTTTTGTTTGTTTTAACTGAAGAAGAATACCGTAGCAGAGTGCATCCTGAGTAGTAAGGATAGAGACTGTGTCCTATAAATGTTTCCTGGGTCACATTATAGAATGAATTTCTTCTTATGAGTAGTAGCCTAGAAGTTTGAAACACCCAGAACTAGCTATTGCAGATTGAAGGAATACCACTATTTGCATGAGTGTTTGGGAAATGGTAGCAAAAAGCACAAAAGCATTTTGGTTTCATTGTTGAAAACTCAGCAATATTCACAGGAGGAAAATACATCACTGACAAGATAATAACCAAATAACTTGATTTGTTCACAGAGTGCAATGATTCTTATGAACGTGTATTGCAATAAGATTTTGAAGCCTGTAGATGGTTCCTGTTGTCAACCTCAGCCTCCTCTTACTCTCACACAGAAGCTAGCTGCTTGTTTTTTCACCTTATCTATTATTGGATATTTGATTTTTTATATAATTCATCGTAATGCTCATCGGAAGAATAAGCCATGTACTGATTTGGAAAGTGGAGAGGAAAAGAAAAATATTATCACTACCCCCACATCTCCATTAGAAATACTTTTACAGTCTTTCTGCAAACTTGGCCTGATTATGGCTTATTTCTATATGTGTGACCGTGCAAATCTGTTTATGAAGGAAAACAAATTTTATACACATTCATCTTTCTTTATTCCAATTATCTACATCTTGGTTTTGGGAGTATTTTACAATGAAAATACTAAAGAGGTAAGAATCATTTTCTTTTCAGTTCATGTTATCTATCTTATCTCATTACAAAATCTAGGTTAAAGAAATACTGTCATTTATTCTGCAAGAATAAGCAAACATATAGTCAAGGAGGAAGGAATTTTGTCACTCTGCTTCACTTAGTGGATTCTTAACTTATTTTTTTGAAATAGTATGGAGGAAATTCAAAGGGCTGAGTGAAGATTGTTGAAAAGTAAGAAAGTATGACCTGTAAAAAAGTCATAAATTAGTGTTGTTTTGCCTGCTTGGGGACGGAAAAAGTGGAAAAACTCCTGATTTTATAATGGTCTCCAATATATTAACAAATGCCTATATAAATAAGCCTCTTTAATATTTATCACTCAAATATGTATACACACAAATTAGAACTTAGGTAATGATGTGGCCATTAACAATATTCTGAATTCCCTAATTAAGAATTGCTGTCTTTGCTCAGAATATTTGTATAACTTCTTTTCAAGGCATGACTAATTTGAATTAATTGTATTGTAAAAATAACTTATATGAGGATGATTAATCAGTTCTTCATCTCCAATGAGAGTATACTAGGGAAAATAAACTATAACAATAGAACTTTTCCTGTCAATAAAATGTAAGAGAACTGTAAGATCTTTTTTAACTCCGAAATTCTAAAATTTTGTTAAAATTACAGAATGTCATTTTTAGATTTATAAAGATGTCTATCATAGTTTAAATGTCATTTTAATGTAAAACCATAAGGATCAACTTAAATATTAAACATCCCTTTAGTTTATAGTTGTTTTTCAAAATCACAGCAGTCCTATTATGTCTTTTAAAATGACAGTTGTCTCCCCACACACAGGCAAGATTCTTTTGACAGAAGCATTAACTTTATATGCAATAAGAATATTTTTAATATACTTATTATATACCATCCAAATAATTACTTCCTGATGGTTTTTTAAGTGGATTTTGGTTCCTTTATTCAGACTAAAGTATTAAATAGAGAACAAACAGATGAATGGAAAGGCTGGATGCAGCTTGTGATTCTGATTTATCACATCTCTGGAGCAAGTACGGTAAGTATTTTAAATTTAAGTTCAGAAAATAGAGGAAATAATGTTACTTTAATATTTCTTTAGAGACACTGGCTTTTTGTATTTCATATTCTATATAGGTTAGAGACCCTTCTTATTTCCCATCAGTTTTCCTGCCTTCTTATTCTCCTAACTCTCTGAGAATCTATAATTTTAAAACCAAAGTGAGTTTTCTTTTTAAAAGGTAAAGGAACAATTTGATTTGTTTTTTACTTGGCATTAATATTAATATAATAGAAATAGATATCTAAGGACATTTTTTAATGTCATCTTGTTGAACAGGTAATTTATAGTTGTCAAACTTTGTAGATGGCAAACTAGAATAGGTAGGTTACTATCAAAATAAATCAAATTAGATTATTATTTTCATATTTTGCCTTTTGCTATATTTTAGGAAGTTTCACCAATTATTTTATATTTTTAAACTTGAAAGTCTCTTGCCCCAGAGTTAAGAGAATCCAGATATAGATGGACTGCCATTGTGGACATGTAGACTATATCATACTTCCTAAATATTTCCTCCTCCATGCTGTGATGGGCCCTTCTTTTGGTCACCCAGTGCCTTCTGTACCTAGACAAAAAATTATTTTGTTGTTCTTCTTATGGGGCTTAAAAGACAGGACTTTCATGACCTGTGGCTACCTTGGATATGGCAGGGTTAGAAAAACAAATGTATTACTTCTGAGTTGTAACATTCCAGCTATATTACAATTAAAACAAGCTTTTGCAGGTGAACCTAACAACCACTTTTGCATAGCTTTTATAGTGAAAATTCAAACTGACTTCTATAAAATATTTTTAAAAATTTTAAGCCGGGTGTGGTGGTGCACACTTGTAATCCCAGCATTTGGGAAGCTGAAACTGGAGGATCTGGGTTTGCGGCCAGCCTCAGCTGCTTACTGAGGCCCTTCACAACTTAGTGAGACCCTGTTTCAAAATAAAGAATAAAAAAATAGGGCTGGGGCTGTAGCTCGAAGGTAGAATGCCCCCAGGTTCCATCCCCAGTACCGCAAAAAAAAACTTAAGAAGCCTATTCACAATTTGGAAACCACCAAATTATTTTATTGCTTTATTTGCTTCTATAAAGCGCACATCTATAAATGATATTTGAACTAATGATAAACTGAGATAAGATGGAAGTGCTCAGAACAGAGTATTTTGAAAATTTCATAGAAGCAATTAAGAAAGTAAATAATATTGTTACTGGGATTTTTTCAGATGTCTAAAATTTTGAAGAGAATATTATTCATCACTGTCTCTATTATTTCCAAAAATTATTGAAGATTTTATGGATGTTTTGTTTGAAAGCCAAAGTAAAGGGATGAAGTGTAATTTTTACTGAAATTATATAGCCATGATATGTAGTATATGGCACCAGTGAAATTCCTGTGATTACTGCAGCTGAAGAGGGGCTGGTGAATTTGAGTAGTTATTATAGAGCCAAGGCAGTAAAAGAGATCCAAGACAAAGAGAGAAGGATGGTCAGACTTAGTCTATAAGCCCAGCTCAGAATTTACAGGATAAATCCTGAGATCTCCTAAAAAAGTAACTAGAGATAAATATTGAATCCTAGAAATACCTCTGACATATGAATAAAGACTGAGTTAATTTAGGGGAAAAATGTTTTGTTTGAAAATGCCATTTAGAGACATAATTAATTGCTGACATATTAAAGGGTAGTACTATTAAAAAAAATTAGGTAGAGAGAATTAATGGCTGATTAAGTTCCTCAATTCAGTGATTCCAGAAAGGATTTAGATCGTAAAAGGATGAAGGCAATTTGGCATTCTATTTTAATCATTTACCAGCCTAACATTTTAATACATCTTAAACTACATCCCAATATATCCTAATTTACAATAAAAAAAAAATCTCTATTCTAAAGGACATACTTTTCTTTAACAGGTCATTTGTAATGATTAATATATCCCTGTAGTGTTATGTAGGATTTTGTGGTTAACAATTGCATGTAACTACATAAGCACTGATATTGTAGGTTATATTTTGGAACTTGATTCTTGAGTAGTTGAGAAATTAACCTCATTAAAAACTTTTTAACTGCCATAATTAAAAAGTAACTTTTTAATTACCTATGCTTAATGTTTTAAGTAAAATATGTCAAACTTCTGGCATGTTTTAATGCTGCAAGAGAAACTTTTTCAAAAATTCCAGAGAATTATTAAAATAACCCAGATGATAATTCTTTTATAATATAATGTATATCAACTATGGTTAAAATTCTTTGGGCTTAATATGGAGAAAACAAAGTTTGTACAGTAGGTGATTTTTGTGTTCCATTCTATATGTGTATGGTTTTCTTCTTGAGAATTTTATGCGGAGATCTGAAAGGTGGTAAGGGAAAGAACCAGAAATCAGCTTAGCTATTAACTCTAATGAATTTGGAAGTCCAAATATATTTTTAATACCAAAATTTTGTTCTATGTAATATCTGATTCATGAAATGCAAAAAGAAAAACAATTTGGATTAAAGAGACTAAGAAAATTTTTTAACTGTAAAGGACATTGCTAGGATAACAAAAGAAATTTAAATATAGATTACATAGTGTATACTATTACATTCATATAAATTTCTTGGGTATGATAATGTGGTTATATAAGAAATTACCCTTTCTTCCTAGGAGATAACATGGTGGAATATTTAGGAATGTTGTTGTATGTTCTACAATATACTTTGAAATTTTTCAGGATGGTATATAGTTGTTCATTCTTTTCTTCTTACAACTTTTCTGCTGGTTTGAAGTATATTAAAAAGTTAGGAAAACCATTGCATGAAATTTGTAGTAGGCCAACGTTGTAACAGGAACTCAGAAAATTGTTGTGTTGGTATTTAATTCAGTTTAAATGGATCGTACTTTCTGTTTAAATACAGTAAGCAAGCCCAACTTTATAGTACCAGCACTGGTCTTGAAGGGGCTTGAAAACATTTTTATGGAGAGGGGCTAAAGAAATTGGAAATGGTTAATATAGGTTTGACATCTGTTTTCAAATAATTGTAGAACCATCGGGTATAAGAGTGATTTAACTCAGGCATATGGGTCCTAGCTTTATTATATTGAATACTTGAAATGCAGCTGGTCAGAATTGAGATGTGCTGTATATTTGAAATACATCCCAGATTATATGATTAATTATGACAAATTCATACTAAGTTCAAAAACTTCATATGAAAAAAGAATGTAAAATATCTTCTTACATGTCAAAATAATATTTTAGATATACTGATTTAAATAAAATATAGTTATTAAAATTAGTTTTATTTGTTTCTTTTAACTATTTAAATGTTCCGGTAGTCACATTAGAAAATTACCTACATGGTTTGCCTTTTATTTCTATTAGACAGTGCTGTTGTAAAGGACTGAAGTTGGTAGCTTTTACATATAGATTTCAACTTTTCATGAAAAGAAATTTCATAGCAGTTAATGACCATCTAACAATGGAATGGTTTATCTTGGGAATCTAAACATTTCCTGCTATTAAAAAGTTCTTAGCACCCCGGCAAGGTGGCACATGCCAATAATCACTACTTGAGAGGCTGAGACAGAAGGATTCCAAGTTCAAAGCCAGCCTGAGCAATTCAGTAAAAGCCTGTCTCGAAATAAAAGAATAAAAAGGCTGGGTGGTAGAGTACCCTGGGTTCAACCCCCAGCACTGCCATCCCATCCCCCCAAAAAAGGCACTTAGCTAAATCCATGAAAGGGATATTTTAGAGTGCATTCAAGAATGAAGTAAGGACATGGGCTTCCATTAGATCATTTCTGAGGTTATTTCAGTACATTTCCCACCTTCGTCCATGTGATTCTAGTATGCTATACTCTCATTGAAAATTCTAATCTAATCATGAGATACAGCTTTTAAAGTGAGAAAAGGCAATAAATAAAAACTGTATGTTTGATACAGATTATTGGTGCCACAGGAACTCGGGGGTAGAAGAAATGATTTTCCCGTTAGTAAAGATTAGAGTTTTGAACTGGGCCCTGATGAATAGGATTTGAAGAAGCAAAATACAGTTAGGGGAAAACATTCTAGGGTTGAATATACAGGTACACAAAGGGTAGATCAGAAGGACTAGCTTAAGATACAGAAAATATATCAGTTTGGTTAGAGTGGAGGCTATATAGAAGAATTTATGATGTATTGTTAGTTCAGGGATTTTTTTTTTTTTTCTCTCAGAATAAGTACCCTTCAAAAAACAAAATGATATGTTCCAAGATGCATGCAAAAGATGCATGTACTCAAGGTCTTATAAAATCTATTTAAGGTGTCCACTTAATTATTTTATCCTGCAAAGAATTACTTGAGGAAGACACATTAACCTAAAAGGGCCATGAGCAGTGTTAATGCTGGGTAATCACAGAGGTCATCAGTTGGGTCTATAAAATGAAATGATGATTCATTGTCTTTGTTAGGTATACTTGTTAATGATAATTCAAAGTGTAGTTTATGCCCTCGTATACTTTACCTATTTATTTTTGTCAACAGTTTTTGCCTGTGTACATGCACATTCGAGTTCTGGTTGCTGCGTATCTGTTTCAGACAGGGTATGGGCATTTCTCATACTTTTGGATCAAAGGAGATTTTGGAATTCATAGAGTGTGTCAGGTAGGAATGCATTCAGTATTTCCTTCTCTTTCAAGTCAGCATGCTTTTGTGCCTAACTGTTGAGAAATATAAATGTGGTCATTAGAAGACCATGAATAACTTAAATTTATGCAGTAGCACTTTAAAGTTGTATTTTTGTGTTCTATGTTTAGTAATTTGAGATAAATAATTTATTGGGGATGGCAGAGAAATATAATTTAGATGAATATATAATAAAAGCGCTGATAATACAAAGGACAGCATTGTTGATTCACTTTAGTTTTGTAGAAATGTTCACAGTTATCTGGAATTATTATAATATGCTGTTTTTTCTCAGAGAAGATGATTAATATTTATTAACTTATGCTAAGCAGTTTCTAAACATTTTATTTACCCTCTGTTGCAATCCTCAGTTATCTTCATGTTTATCGATAAGGAAACTGAGGCTCATAAAGATTAAATAATCTTCCCAAGATCTCATAGTAAGGTATAGCACTAATATAAATCTACTCAAATTTTTTGTTCTTTGGATGACAGCAAACAGATATCTGAAATGACTGTTAAAAAAGTCCCAAAGACATTTTTAAATTTGAATAATATTACTTTGTATCTATGACAACTCTCAAGTTAATCTCAAATGAGGTAAATAAAACATCAAACAAAACGTGAAATGGACACCCTTTTCTTGAGTTAGTCTAATCTCTACTTATAAACTGTAGCACTAAGAAGGAGGTTTATGATTTTTCCCTACATTTAACAAAATGGCACTTGTAGCTAGAGGAGAGAGCTCAGGCTAGTACTTTGCTGGGATTTAGTTAATATGATGGCACATACATATTTTATATTCAACTCTTTACTGTGATTATAGGACAAATATAACTTTAGGGATTAGTAAAATATACTTGTATAGTCATTATATGAGGCTTAAATGTTAATGCTCTATTAGAGGGAAAAAAAATCTCTTTGCTTTTCATGTATACCTGAAATGAAAACCATTTTCTTCTCCTTTTTAATAGGTTTTATTTCGTCTCAATTTCCTGGTAGTGGTCTTATGTATAGTAATGGATCGGCCTTATCAATTTTATTACTTTGTCCCCTTGGTCACTGTATGGTTCATGGTTATATATGTTACTTTAGCACTGTGGCCACAAATAATCCAAAAAAAAGCAAATGGTAAATATACTTTCTTACTAATATTAATAACTATATTCTTTCAATGTACTAAATTTCTTTTCAATTGCTAAAGGCTATTATTTTTATTCAAAGATGTACACAGTTTAAATTTACGTATAATCTTGACATTTTGAAGTTGTATTTTTAAATGATATTTTTGGAAAGTTACAGCTAAGTAGCTCACTGCAGAAAATAATATAATACTGAAGAACACTAGTTTATACTGATGTCTGTGTTTCCTTTTTTGGACTTTAGGTATTAGAAATGGTTACACATATTATCTAGTGCAGCAGTTTTCAGATTGCCTTGTATACAGCCAGAGCACAAAAGCTGGGAGAGGAAGGAAAGCCAAACATACTCCAGGCCCTGCAGCCTACTTCAATATTAGCAGCTACTTGATTTCTATAAATATATTTAGACTTTGAGTAAACATTCATTTACAAATGGCTTCTTATGTCAGACAGTTTAAAAGCAGTAGCTTACTTTATCTTCTAGATAACTATTGAAGCAGTTATTATCAATGTTTTACATATAAGTAACCCAAGTACCCAAAAGGTTATTTTCAAATTCCTATATACTGTTACTGATCATGTCCAAAGTAAGGCTACAGTTACTTATATTAATTTTTTTCCTTGTACAATCATAACATTAAAATGAAATGATCACTTTCTTTGAAAAATAAGAATTTTTGATTTTTGAAAATGTATCTTTCAACCAAATACTACATATCAAAAAAAATTTTTTTCCATTAGCTTCCATTATAAAAACAATTTCTCAGGAAAGATCTGAGGTCCAGCCTCTATTAAAGTCCATTAGTGTCTTTGGACAGGCTTTGTAGTATAATTCCTCTACAAAAACTTAACATATTAATCAAACAAATAATCAATATGTATAAACTTTAAAAACATAACTGAAAAATATATATGTTACAATATATATGCAGTTAAATCCCAGTCCATTGTGGCGAGGTTAAGCCCTCTCCTTGGAACTTTAATGTTTAAGCAATATCATCTAAGTTACATTTTTAGCATTATCTTGAACGTATTATTTCACATTTTGTTGTAGCTCGCAATAATGAATAGATATAATTGAATCCAAGAGGTATTCTTAAATTATTTATAGTACATGAACAGCAGGTATATAGGGTATCAGCTATATCTTGTAGCCTTTTTCCTAGCAAGAATCTTCTACCCTGTTTTCCTTTTGCTCTACCTAAAATGTATATTGCCTAGATATATTTTGTATATCCCTGTAAGCAGCCTTAAATTATTTTGAGAACTACTCAGAGTATAAAAACTGTTAAATAGAAAGTATTTAATATGTTTTCTAATATAAATTTGTATGTCTTAGTAAATGAAGTATTTTCTCTCCTATAGGAAATTGTCTCTGGCATTTTGGCTTACTGTTGAAACTAGCCTTTTTGCTGTTATGCATATGTTTTTTGGCTTATTCTCAGGTTTGTACAGTCTTTTCAGTTTATATTTTGTAATATTTTATTTTAAAGTTCAAGTCTATTAAAGTGTGTGAGGAGAGTCAGAGCTCTTTTTTTTTTTAGCTTCATTTTTTAATGACTGTAATAAAAGTGTCACTCTGTAGTTGACTACTCAGTGTAGTTCTTTTGAGACCTATCTACTTTTGTTACCACTGTTTTTGTTGTAAGAGCAATTTAAAGCTCTTCCTCTGGCAATTGTTCAAGATCCATTTTACTTGACTTTGATCAATCAAACGTTTATTGAATGCCTCTTATAAGACACTACTCTAAGTGGAGATCAAAATTCTCTTGACAGAACTGGTAACTTAGTTTGTGCATTATTCATTGCATCAAACTGTTACTTGATTTTCTATAAATTCATAGAGTAAAATTTTGGCAGTTAGTAAAACCAGCTTAGGTGCTAAAGGTTCTGTATGTGTGTCATATATTAAATGTAATAAAATTTTTGGTCATTTTCCTAGCTCTGACCTTTGTTCCCCCTATTCTGATGGTTAAGATTTTCTGTTACTATAGCAGGGTGACAGTCTGCTAGCTACAGGTTAATCTCTCAGGCAGACATCTTTTGGGCAGCATGATATTCATAACAAAATATTTTTAATTTGAATGTCTATATTTTGACATACTCTGCAGATTGCTTGCATTCCCAACACTGTTTTGTACCTGGCTGTGTAGGTATTTTATGTGTATGTGTTTTGAGGAGGGATTTGCTTTTGTTTTCTGGGTTTTCATAGGTATCTATACTTACTTTCGTACCTAGAAGTATTTCTGTATCCCATTCAGTGTTTTTTATAGGAGATAAAATAATAAGGAAATAACAGGCAGATGAATAAAGAAATAGTTAACAACTACTTAACAGTTATTCACTAAAATTCCCAATACTCTGTGCACCACCACGCCCAGCTGATACGACCTATTTTTAATATGCTGTATGCATTTTTAAATTCTGTAGTTAAGTGGAGACTACTGTGTCTTGTTTAGATAGTAACTTTCTTCTGACCTAAGGATTTAGCATTACCTAAAATAAATATTTTTAAACTTTTTCTTTGGGTTTTAATAACGTTTTAAAAATCATATGCAGTGGCCTTAGGTCTAATAATGGAGCTTTCCCTAATAGAGTTTGTTGTCATTCCTTAGTTTGAAAATTGAGGTTTTTGTTGTCTTTTTTGAAAGACTTCATTAATGTGCAGGAATGTACCCAAGACTTCTGTCCCTTCATTCCCAGATTTCCAGGCTGTCAGATTAATAAGAGGGTGCCATTCACTAACTTGACCAGAGTAAAATGTAAACTGTTTCAAAGGCTAGTAGTGACATTTGGGTATAGCCGATTGAGTAAGGCAACTAAGTCTTTTAACTCCAGTAGTTAATTATACATTATTAAGGACATTTAGAGGAGAAAAACTATAGTTTAACCTTAATTATTCTTCAGGATATTGATGCCATATTAACTAAAGTATTTTATATTTTTCTGTTTGATTAGTAAATATTAGCTTTTTTGTAAAATAGATTAAAATCTTAAATAGAATAATTTTCCATTTACTAGATTTTAAAATTTTTTGCAGTCTCAGTAGCTTTCCTGTGAAGTACAAATCAGTTAAAAAAAAAAAACCTATTGTCATCTTTATTGGACATTGGTAAATTTGATTTAAAATGAATTTCAAATGAAGTCATATTTTCAAATGAAATGAATTTAAAAATGGTGACTGGCTCCTATATAATCTAACATAATAATTTTAGAAAACTACAGTTTATAATGGAATTACTTGCAAAGCAAGTATTGACTGGTACCATCTTAATTTAATTTCTCTGGATCCTCTCCTCAGGGTGCATTTGAGAAGATCTTCTCCCTTTGGCCATTGTCGAAGTGCTTTGAGCTGAAAGGGAATGTGTATGAATGGTGGTTCAGGTGGCGGTTAGATCGTTATGTAAGTATTGACTTTGTGCTCTTTTGCCATCTCAAATTATTCTGTTAGAATGGCTTGGAGATTTTTTAAAATCTACTTTTAATTAGTTTTAAAATAAGGAAATAATTTAATAAGTCAAAACAGTCCATCTGCACTCCATGCATGTGCATGGAAAATGTCAACAATGGCCTTCGTTTGAACTATAATTTTAATTTATAGATGAGTCACATAGATATGCTTCAGATATTTAAAACAATATTTACTGAGCCCCAATATGTATCCTAGATGCCATGAAGTATATATTAAAGAAAGAAGATATACCACTGGACTTATAAGCCTTAGCAATCTAGTTTAAAATCCCAAATTACTACTTATTATGGAGTACTAAGCTATTTGTGGTAGAAGTATGCAAAGAAGAAACATCCATGAAGTTAATCTTGAATGGTGGTTAAGATTCACTTGGCTGAGAAAATGTAGAATATCTAACACAGCATTTGGAAAATAATAGACACTAAATAAATATTTCACTCTTCTAAATATTTCTAAATAAAATTTTACTCTTTCTTTTTCTTTAGGTCTCTGACTCTTGTTTTCTTTCAACAATATTTTCTTATTGCCTATTCCATGACATTTCTGGTTTCCAGTACCTATCACCTTTCCAGTGTACTTTATTGCATTTCCAAACCATATAGGAATAAGAATCTTTACTAAAGTCTCATCAGAGCAGTCTACTATGATATGTCTTAGGCTGTTGTAGCAGAATACTACAGTCTGGGTGGCTCAGACATGACAGAAATATGTTTCTCCCAGTTCTGGAGTCTGAGAAGTCTAAGATTAGATTGCTGGCACACTTGTTGTCATAGATGGCCGGTTTCTCACTTTGTCCTCACATAGGGAAAAGGGCCTGGGAGCTTCCTGGAGTATCTTTTATAGAATCACTAATCCCATCCATAAAGGTCCCACCTCCACAACTATCACATTGTGGATTAGGTTTCAGTGTTTAAATTTGAGGGGACACAAATATCCAATCTATTGCAATGGCAATTTATAATCAATAAGCCTTTCTGTATTTATTTACGTCTTGGTTAAAAAAAAAGAAAGCTCATGTGCTTTCTGTTGCGTATTTTTTCACTCACGTATGTATATACTCTATTTTAAAAGTATGCTTTGGTGGTATTGTTTTATTTGACTGAAAAGATTAATATAAAAATGTGTTTTCTCATTATTTGGTATATTTACATTTTATCATTTTTCTTTAGGAGTTTTTATTATTTTTAATTATTTTTTATATTTATTTATTTTTTGTGGTACTGGGGATTGAATACAGGGGCATTCTACCACCTAGTTGCACCCCCAACCCTATTATTTCTTATTCTTTTTTTTTTTTTTTTTTTTGCAGTACTGGGGATTGAACCCTGGGGCATTCTACCTCCGAGCTACACCCCCAGTCCTATTTTTTATTCTTTATTTTGAAACAAGGTCTCACTAAGTTGCAGAAGAGCCTCACTAATTAGCTAAGGCTGGCTGTAAACCCAGATTCTCCTATCTCAGCCTCCCAAGTACTGGGATTACAAGCGTGCACCACCATGCTCAGCTATTCTTTATTTTTTGAAACAGGTTTCACTAAGTTGCAGAGGGCCTCACCAAGTAGCTGAGGCTGGCCGCAAACCTGCGATCCTCCTGTCTCAACCTCACAAGTACTGGGATTACAAGCATGCACCACCATGCCCTGCTCTTGTTATTTTTAAATTGTCAGGCTAGAGGTGTAGGTCAGTGGGAAAGTGTGTGCTTAAAGCCCTGGGTTCATTTCCCAGCACCAAAAATAAAATAAATTCTTTATTACTTCACTTACTGCTGGGATTGTTCAAAGTGAACAAGCTTTATCTTATATTAAAAAGTGCTTGCTTGTCTATTGTCAATGGTTTATAACTATCAGTTGGCTTTATTTTATTATTTGAAGTTTTACTTCTAAAATTAAGCTTCAGCTGGGTGTGGTGGCACATGCCTGTAATCCCAGTATTTGAGAGGCTGAGACAGGAGGATCACAGGTTCAAGACTAACTTAGTGAAGCTCTCAGCAACTTAGTGAGACCCTGTTTCTAAACAACAAATAAAAAGGGGGTGGGGGGGTGGTTGTAGCTTGGAGGTAGAATACCTCTGGATTCAATCCCCAGTAGCACATACACAAGTAAAAAAAAATCACACTGCTTCATAGAAATCCAAACCTTTAAACTAACCTATTTACTTTTTGTGTGTGGTATCAGGGATTGATTAATATATTCCTTATTAGCCAGATATATTTATTAGTATCTGAAAAGTAACTATTTGAAACAAATTTTTTGTTTTTTCAGGTAGTCTTCCATGGAATGCTATTTGCTTTTATTTATCTAGCTTTACAGAAGCGTCAAGTACTTTCTGAAGGAAAGGGTGAACCTCTTTTTTCAAACAAAATTTCAAACATTCTCTTGTTTATTTCAGTAGTTTCTTTCTTGGTAAGTTTAGAAATGTAATCTTCTAATTTCTTGATATCTTAAGTGGTATAGAAAATTAGTTTTAAGATATAGGAATGTAATCTGTTATTTTAATAAATAAATCATTACTTTTTTTTTTTATTTGTGCGTTGTAAGCATACATCTTTATTAGGTACAAACTGATAATGACATATGTGCCCACATTTCTCATTTGACCCCTTCCCCGAATTTCCACCGCGCTCCCTCGCCCTGCCTCCCTCTCAAGTTCAGTTTAGTGAGTAACCTTGATGTACATTAGGGTGTCCCCCCCACCCCCCACCCCGTCCATCCCCTTTGGTTAAATCAACTTTTTTGCTTATCGAGGGTCTCTATTTTTTCTTGTTATTCTTTCTGATTAAACATAAATTCTAAAAAAAAAATACATATACAAGTTAAATATGAAGAATAATTGAGAATTCTGTGAAATATGAATTTCAAAGGTTATAATCAATTGGGGAAACAATATATTGGAAGGTGTTTGGTGTCAAGAGCCATTACTGTCTCATGATCCCTATTTCCAGAGAAATACAAATCTCTGTTTCTGTTATGTGTAGATGATTAAGCTTGCTAAAACAAGTAGTTAATATGCCTGCAGAAAGTTTTTATTGATGCATTTTATGACAATGAATTATACTATTGTAAATAAAGACTACTAAAAAATTGTGAGAACTCCAGTAGTTGTAATGCACGCTTCTAATCCCAGTATTTGGGAGGCTAAGACTGGGGGAATCATAGGTTGAAGGCCCGCCTCAACAACATAGTGAGACTCTCAGCAAGCTAACGAGACCCTGTTTCAAAATAAAAAATAAAGTAGGGCTGGGGGTGTAGCTTAGAGGTAAAATGCCTCCTAGGTTCAATCCCCAGTACCACACACACACACACAAACACACACACACAAATTGTGAGAATTATGCCTGCTCAAGCTTGTATGTTTTTGTGAATTAATGAATACATTATTTGTTTTAGACCTATTCCATCTGGGCTAGCAGTTGTAAAAACAAAGCAGAGTGCAATGAACTCCACCCATCTGTTTCTGTAGTACAGGTAATTATCTTGATTTAGAGAAATTTTTACTTCTTAATATTTTATTAGAACGTAGTCTTTAGACAAAGAGATTTAGTTCAAACTGCAGAACCATGTAGGAAAGTTGCCTAATCTTCTATGCCCTACCCTCCTCTGTCGTAAGAGATGTATGTGTATATGTGTGTGTATACGTATATATATGTGTGTGTGTGTGTATGTGTATATATATATTTTGTGTGTGTGGTGCTGGGGATTGAACCCAGTGGCATTCAACCTCTGAGCTACACCCTCAGTCCTATTTTTTATTCTTTATTTTGAAACAGAGTCTCACTAATTTGTAGAGAGCCTCACTAAGTAGCTGAGGCTGGCAGGGAAACTGTATCCTCCCTTCTCAGACTCCCAAGTACTGGGATTACAAGCATGCGCCACCACACCTGGCCCTTCATTAACTCTTTATATATCTTACGAGGTGTCATTTCTGTGACTCTCAGGATGGGAGGGAAGCATTAGCAATTATAGTATACCAACACAGAAGAATATAAGGAGAGCAAAAAGAGAGGGCGACTTCACGCACATAGAATAGCACTAACACAGCACTCCCCAGGCTTACCACATGCCTCCCAGGCACCAGCCTCTGCGCACTTGTATTTCTACAGTTGCTCTTTTGTGTGTGAGGGCCTTAGCTTCTCCATTGCAGAGTAAAAGAATGAACAGAAACAGAAAGCATAAATTAAAGCAAGCACTAATTTTATTGGCTGCTGCTACTTTTCCAGAATATTGTAAAGCTATAGGTTACATCCTTTTCCTAACCATATTTAGCTCTTTTTTTTTTTTTTGGACTAGGGATTGAACCCAGGGGCATTCAGCATTCTACTTACAAGCTACACCTCTGGCGCTTTTTATTTTTTAAGCTTAAAAGTTCAATCATTTTTATAAAATTATTTGAAATGTTTTAGTGTTTATGTGGGTGTCATAAACCCTGCTTTTTAGAAACCAGAATTCAGTAATAAATGTCCTCTCTGCAGCCAGTATAAAGTGAGCTCATCTGTGGTAAATGCCGATGCTGGACTGAGAGGGAAATAACCAATCAGAATACCTTTGCCAGAGTGAAAATTGGCTTTCATATGGAAACCTACTCACCCTAAGATTAGACTCCAAAGTGGTCAAAAATATATTACTGCCAGGTGTGGTGGTTCACACCTGTAATTCCAGTACTTGGCAGGGTGAGACAGGAGGATCACAGGTTCAAGGCCAGCCTTAGCAACTTAATGAGACCCTGTTTCAAAATAAAAAAATAAAACAGGGGTGGGAATATAGCTCAAAGGTAGAATCCCCTTGGGTTCAATCCCAGTACCACCAAAAAAAAAAGAGAGAGAGAGAGAGAGAAAAAAAATCTCCAGAAGGGCTTAGTTATAGAACAAGTGATTAACCACAAATAATATATGCAAAGTGCTTAGCACAATGTCCAGCAAGTGATAAATACTATTCAAATTTAGTCCTTACTATCTATAAGCTAATAAGAATAATTTCCCAGACCTAACTCTGTTCTCCATGATTATTATTTCTTTGATTTTCTGTTTCCCTAATTACATTGGTTACTAAGTATAGAAGAAACACAAGACTTGAATATACTAAAGAAATGAAATACACATTGGGAAATGGTTTACAGACAAAAAGACGAAAAGAAACTTGCTTAATACTATTCCCATATTTTCTGTTGCTCAGTTAATTTAGATTGGTGTATATATGTAGAGATTGATATATATATATATATATATATATATATATATATATATATCAATCTTCTTAGCATCTTACACCATATAATACTTTAATAATACTTTAGTTTTATGTGTAAGGACTTTATTTAGGTCTCATCTTCATGATTTTTACCATTTATACTATTATTTACTTAATGTGTTACTTTAAAGAATTTACAGTTATGCTGTAATAAATATGTCATATATATTTTTCTCATTTAATGTTCACATCAACCTTTATAAGTTAAAGAAGGTGGATTCTAAGGAAAGTTCTTCCTTTAATAAACTAGTTACATTATGAAACTATGAATTGGAAGTTTAGAAAATGCAGTATTGCTTCACCTGGTGCAGAAGGGTAGAGGAGAAGGGTGAAAGCCCAGAGCCTCAAAGCTAGAGATTTTATTGGGGGAGAAAAGATTCAGAGAAAAATATATATACTACATGTGAGTGCAGTTTAAGACATCATCTGCCAGGCCATGCAGAACAAACAGAAAGATATTCATAGCCATGCCGTTTTTCCATACTAACACGACTGTCAGAAGGATTTTGGGGAGAGTAAGGAAAGAGTAAATATCTGCCAACCCGACAGATATTTTATAGAAGGAACAATATTATATCATGAGATCTTACAAAGTTTTGCTATATAAATAAGATACTGTCTGTTTCTCTGCAAAGAACCTCAGGGAGGTATGTGTTTTCTCTATCATACATAAAATAGAACTGTTCCACGTATATTACCTCAAATCTGCATTGGTAAGCAAAATACAGACCATATGTTAAAATCTAGTTTGGTTAGACTCTAAATGAAAAGAAACTTGCCAATACTTTATCTGTTTTTTTAAAAAACACTATATGTCAGATTCAAGAACACAAAGAATAAAGTTATCGCTTAAAGGAAAGTGTCATGCAAAATACTTTTTAATATATATGTTAATTATATTTACCTGTATGGCTTTCCCTTAGATTTTAGCCTTCATCCTAATAAGGAATATCCCTGGATATGCCCGTTCAGTTTACAGTTCATTTTTTGCTTGGTTTGGAAAAATTTCATTAGAGGTTGGTACATACATTAATATTCTGCTTTATCTTTCACAGACAGGTGTTGTGTGTGTGTGTGTGTGTGTGTGTGTGTGTGTGTGTGTGTGTGTGTGTGTCTATGTAAGAGTATAAACCTAGCATATACCTTTTTTTAAACCAAAGCGATCTTATTTATAGAATTATAGGGGAAAGAATTCGAACTTTCAAAAACAATAAAGTATTTTAGAATATTTTAAAAATGAGAATATATAGATGACTGTCGAATCATTCTTCACAGTATCTTAAGCTTTTGAGCACAACCACAATACTGAGATCAAAAAAGGAAAATATTAGACCAAATATAAATGAAATCAAGTTGGGGGAATTTTGATTTGTTGTTCATCTCCACAATTAAATATTATGTTCCTGGAATTCAGAGGATTAATGCTTACCATAATAAAATTCACCTTTATTATGATTGAAAATTGTAGGAACATATTTAAACTCATAACATTTTGTGTGAGATATGTAATGTGAAATTTTATACAAAACCAGTTTAAGCAGTAGGTTTTAAGGTACATACTGCATAGTCTGAGCTTTATTATTTGAAATTTAAGACAGAATTTATATTGTAATCATAGCAGATACAGTTTGGAGCATAAGATTTATTAAGTTGTCTTTTAAAATAATATAGGGAAAATAAATTTCTGAGTTCTTGCATTGAGGTTCTATTTTGTTTCATTTCATTTGTAAGAGAGATTGTAGTTCTGGAGAGAGTAGGTTCTACAGTGGGGTTTTGGGGGCCAACACTGAGACAGAATCAAGTGGCTTTGGGAAACCCTAATGTTATTGTGCTATGAAATACTTAAATTAGAAAAAGCTGTGATTTATTCATGGATCCTCTGTACATGTCTAACTTCCCCTATTTTTTTCTCCTAGCTTTTTATTTGCCAGTATCACATATGGCTGGCAGCAGACACCAGGGGCATTTTGGTCCTCATACCTGGAAACCCCATGCTCAACATTATTGTCAGTACTTTCATCTTCGTTTGTGTGGCACATGAAATCTCTCAGATCACTAATGATCTCGCCCAGATTATTATTCCTAAAGATAACTCATCTCTCTTGAAAAGGTTGGCATGTATAGCTGCATTTTTTTGTGGACTTCTCATCTTATCTTCCATTCAAGATAAAGCAAGACATTAGGTTCCTAAGATCCTAAAACACTTAAACTCTTCAGGCTTACTTTGTGTCTACCTGGAGGAGAAAAGCATCTGTCTGGAGATATAAATGTCTGTGTAAATATAAACATGTGGCAAAGGACAGTTTTGTGGCGTCTGTTGAACACGTGTGGTTGTATATATTGGCAGTGTACATATCCATTGTGAAATACCAAGAAAAATATGATGAACCAGAATGCGGCATATAGAATTGCATGTGAAAAGTCTTTTCTACTGAACCTATATTTCCATTTATAAATGATTTTAAGTTAACATATGAAGGCAGGAAAATGATTACCTTTCCAGTAAAAAGTATGGATAATTTAATTAGCTTAGTGACACCACTGACTGTTTTGATATTTACTAAATTTGTGGTAATAAGACTGCCTGCACCTATATTCATTGTGGAACTTCCTACTTCATTGAAAACTTTTTTACTCAAGAATGACTTGCAGTATTGTTTTCTTATCAAATGTGCAATGATGTGGAATGATAAACAGTATGCCTTTAAGTTAAATGTATTCATGTTCTGATGTTATCTCTTTTCTGACAATTTTTCTCTTAACTGTGGTTTGGGGGTATACAAGCCTAAATCTTTGTACACTTTGTCTCTCACAAAGTTGTTCTAAAGCTCCATGACAGGGTTTTGTTGTTGTTATTGCTTCTTTTTATAAAAAGGCCAAATTTTCCTTCCACTCCAAACATTCGCCTGTTTCTTTTCTTTAAGCTATACCATGTAATATCAGTTACCCTGTGGATGCATTTAATATGTTTATCCCCCATGGATTAATTTTTGTATATTATTTCCAATGTTTGGAAAGCTCTTTGTAGCCATTTTGGTATTTCCTATTATCTCCTCCTATTTTTAAAAATATTTATCAACCTAAACATATGCAGTATAGTCAAGACTTAAGTTGTCATGTCTGAGATGTATGACCATAGTAGAATTTTAGTAAACTGGTGACTTTGGGCAATAAATGTTTCTGTTTTGTTTTTTTTTAATAAGTTGTTAGAGGTATACATTATTTATCTGTTGTACAAATTTGACTATGATTTTTAATGTTTGAAAGATTGCACTTATTTGCTTTTACTGTGTGTGAGGTAAAATATATTTTCTGTTCACAGTATGTGAAAATATGGAATAATTTAAACAGTAAATAAACAATCTGTGGATGCTTATTTTTGTACTGGCAAAGGATCAATTAAAGCATGTGTGTTCTTTAAAAAAAAAAAAAAAACCACTAGATCCATTAAATTCAAATTTCAAATTTCAAATTCATTTCCCAAACTTTAATTTGCTTTCTATCAGTGCTTCTGAGGATAATCTGCCTTCCACCAAGGAAAATTAAGCATTATATGATTTATTTATAGTTTTGCTTTAAGATTTTAAAATTTTAATTATTTCTGTAGCATTGGATTTATGTGCTACTGATAGATTCCCATTAATTTAAGAATATTTCTTGGACAGAAATCTGTGTTCTTTCCTTTCCTCTCTTCTTCTGCCCTTACTTAATCTTTTGACATTTCCCAGATAGACAATTGTAATGATTCATTGCTCTGCCTCCTAGACTGCTGCCTTATAAGTAGAGAATAGTATAGTTATAAATCAAAAACTTCCAAGTACTGTGATCACATTATTCTTGCTCATGTAGCTTGCCAATGAGTAGAGTGCATTTTAATTTAGCTTCTAAGTTTTATCACCTAAAAAAGATTCTTCCTGATGAAACAATTGAAAAAGAAAGATGACCAGTATCTCTCTGTATTTTGGAAACACTTATGTCTTTCAGTAGTGATTGCCAAGTGATTATGTAAGTTTTTCTTTCCTATTTGAACTCAAGCCTAAAGCTTAGTTGGTAAGCCCTGTTCCTTCATCACATATTCTTAACTTGCAAAACTTTTTAGATATAACTATATATAATAATTATAGTAATATAATTAAAGTATAATGTATTTGTACTTAAAATTCATTATTTGTTGATGTGCCTTTAGGAGTGAGAGGTTATTGTAGAAGTTGCCACAATGATAGCACCTATGTATGGTAACTCTCTTATTAGTTTATTTCTGCATTAACTCATATAATGACCCATTCCTTTACTGAGTCATATAGTATTTCAGAACAAGATGTTTAACAAAATATTTAGATATGCTAAATTGGAGATAAAACCACAGAAGTTCTCTAAATCAGATTTTCTGTGATAGAAATCACCTTCAGAAATCATCCACCTGGCTCCAAAAGGAACTTGCCCAACTCATTCTCCCCAGTCCTTCCCTCTGCTGTGCCAAACCTTCCCATCTTTGTGGCTAGCTCACAGAAGCATTGACAATTCAGCCTACACTTAAATCATTTATTGTACCTGTGGGTTAGATCATATTTGCTTGAGGTTCTGATATTAGAATAACATATCTCACTCTTCTTTTATAAGATAACTGTTAAACAGTTGTTTTCTTCCACAAATATGCTTTATTACTTTATTAGCACAGGAAGCTTTTCAGCTCGATAAAGTTAACTAATGACCATAGCATGTCTGCATTTTTTTTTTTTTTTTGTACACAGCATGTAGGGCAGGGCCTTTATAGACACAAACTAAAAGCCACTGTGTCAGTTTTCTAAGGGGTTTTTCAATCAGTCTAGAAAATCTAGATTGAGGCAATCAAAAGATTTTTATGTTGAACAATACTAAACTGCCAATATGCTATCATTTTTACCTACAAAAACAAGTTTCATATGGTTCAGTTTAATAGCTTTCCTTTGTTGAAGAGAAAAAAAGTGTCTTGGGTAGTAACCTGAAGAGTTGGTATTGACAATTATGCCAAAATTTGTAATTATTAATTTGGCCAAATTTAGTGTAGTTCCGAAGATGATTAAACTCAAAACACTCATTTTTGAAAAGCACCTTTAAAATCTGTTTTGTCTTTCTTGAAGCAAAATTCTAGTGTCTTATATGATAGGAATTATAAGTGTGAAATTTCCTTAAAAGATAAATCAATAAGCAGGAGGCTATTTTTCAAGAGTTGATACTGTTATAGTCTCTAAGATATTTAATAGATTAATTAGAAATAATTTACTTAAATATTTTTTATTTATAATCTTGAAATACCATTCTAGAGAATAAAAATGGGATAGATCAACATTTTAAAAGGAAACTTGTGTTTACCTACAAGTGTTTATCATGTGTAAGGCAAAATCCTCATGCTTAAAGATAATTGTGAGCTGGGCATAATGCCACACACCTGTAATTCCAGTTTCTGGGAGGCTGACATAGGAGGATCACAGATTCCAGACCAGCTTGAGAAACTTAGCAAGACCTTATTTCAAAATAAAAATGGCTAGAGGTGTATCTTGAAGGCAGAATGTTCCTGGGTTCAATCCCAAGTTAAAAAAAAAAAAAAAAGACTAAAACAAAGATAGTTACAATTTCTTAAAATTCAGCTATTTGTATTAGCTTTTACATCAGTAGTATCTAGTTGTGTTTATTTAGATCACATTTGAGAGAATTTTCTAATAATGAAAATTGGAAATTTGTTTTCGCAAAAATACTATGTTTTTTTTTTTTTTTTGAGAGCTAACACAGATGAGTTACTTTATTTAAATCTCTATTGACAGCCAGGTGTGGTGGCGCACACTTATAATCCCAGTACTTGGGAGGCTGAGACAGGAGGATTGTGGGTTTGAAGACAGCCTCAGCAAGTAGTGAGGCCGTCTACAACTCCGTGAGACCCTGTTTCAAAATAAAAAGGACTAGAGGTGTAGCTTGAAGGTAGAATGCCCCTGGATTCAATCCCCAGAACCAAAAAGTAAATCTTTATTAACAAAATAATAAATTCAGATCTTAGCTGATAGCCAAAGCTCTCCACATCATCACCTCTTAATATGAGTTCCAGCCCCCTAAATTCCATGCTAGTCTCTTCCCTTGTCCTTTGTTCTCACTCTATACCTGCCTAAAATCTAACTTTATTTTTTGTGGTACTGGGGATTTAACCCAGGGACATTCTACCTCCCAGCTACATCTCCTAACTTATCTTTAAAAGTCAAGTTTATTTTTTTACCTGTTTCCCAATTTATCTTTTATTTTTATTTTGCCTCTTGCATGGGAAATTACTTTTATGTGCTTTTATTGGTGCATTATAGTCTCACATCATAATGTATATCATGTTGGTTGACATTGACATACATGCACACAGCACTTGGTGCTGCCCCACCTCCAGTCTCCACACCCCCGCCATACAGAATACTGATATTGACATTGGGATTTTTACATATGTACACACAGTCAATGGTAGTATTTCCAATAATGAACTTCAGTCTTCCTCCTCCCCTTCCCTTAGACCACTTCCCTGGCTCCACTGAGGTTTCTCCTCCATTACCTGGAGTCCCTCTGGTATCCCAGTTACTCCCTAGCTTGTGCACATTAAAGAAAATATGTCCTTTCACTTTCTGTAACTGGCTAATCTCACTTAACATTATATTCTCCAGGTCTTTCCATTTTCTTGCAAATGACATTATTTTATTCTTCTTTATTTCTGAGTAGAATTCCATTGTGTATATTTCCCATAGTTTTGTGACCCATTCATCTGTGGATGGATACCTGGGTTGGTTACATAATTTGGCTATTGGTGAATTGTGCTATAAAAGTCAAATTTAAATTTCATCTTTTCTGTGAAACCAAATATCTTAATTTCTATCAAACTATTCTAATGTTAATCATCTGGTCCTATTATTTTGTCTTGTCTTCCATTCCTTCCATAAGAACAAAAATGTTATATCCTCGTGGATATGGTAAGGTGGTGGTATGTACACAGTAGATATAGAAAGCCTTGACCATCAGCTAAGAAGTTCCGACTTTATTTCTCCCATTTTGAAAACAAAATTCCTCTTTGCTCCTTATGCTCTCAAAGCTACAGCTTCATTTGTCAAGATCAGTGAGAGCCTGCGTACTGCTCAAGCCAACAACCATTTCCAGCAGTCATCCTGTTTGACCTGTGCTGAGCATTTAACACAATTGATTTACTGCCTCCCTTTTCAACCATCTTCTTTACCATGCTTCCATGCCACCCCCATTTTTCTGTTTTCTTCCTACTTTGCTACCCATTCTTCGGCTCATCTAGAACCTCTTCACACTCCATTTGAATATCTAAAAGATGTCCCATCCTTAAGTCTAAAATCAAAGCCTGAGGCATCCCAATTACTGGCCATACAGACAAATAAAAGCTCCCAAAATCTTTCCCATGTCAGCAAATTGCTACATAATTCAGATTAAAAAAAAAAAAAAGGGTCATTTTTATTCCTTTGGGTTTTTTGTTTGTTTTGTGGTTGTGGAGATTGAAGCCAAGAGTATTCTACCTCTGAACCACACCACCAGCCCTTTTTTGATGTTTTATATTGAAATAGGGTCTGACCAAGTTTCAGAGGGCCTCCCCAAGTTGCTGAGGCTGACCACAAACCTATGATCCTCCTGTCTCAGCCTCCCAAGAACTGGGATTACAAGCTTGCACCATGACCATACTCAGCTTTTATTCCTTTTTTTATACACTTCTTGTCTTATAGCTTAGTAAGTCTTGTCAGCATCCTTTTCAAAATATATCCATAATTCAGCTACTTTTCATCACCTCTAATGTGGTCATTCTATTCCAAAACAGTGTCAACTATTTGCTAGATTCATGTCCATAGTTGGACATACTTATCACTTGTCTATTATTTTCTATCTCCCTCTCCTAGTTTGTGTCTTTCTGTGGAGGAATCTCTGTTGTAAGCAAATGATGAGGCAGTTGAGAAAGTATTTTTCCTTAGGGATATGGACAAAAGGTGATAGCTATGTGGCTTTTAGGATGTTGATTTACAAAGTGTCATTAAATTTTTTTTAACCCACTTATGCAGCCAAATCAGCAGCAAGAGGGTCTTTTCTTCCTGGATGGCAAGTACCTGCCAGAGCTGAGGACCAGTCATACCAGATGGAGATAACTCTTATTATGTTTCTATTATTCCCTGTTTTCTCACTTTATACCAGGCCAAATGCCCGTTGCCATTGTCACTGTATTTATACTATTACTATTTTTATAGTAGTGAATTATTGCTTTGGACTAAGGTATCTATTAAAAGTAAAGAAATTAAAAAGTAAACCAAGAAAGCCACGTATTTAAAGTAAGAAAGATTGTATTTGGCCAGATTTGGTGGCACGTGCCTGTAATCTCAGTAATTGGGAGGCTAAAACAGGATTGCAGGTTTAAAACTATCCTCAGCAATACAGCCAAGCCCTCAGCAACTTAATGAGACTCTTTCAAAATAAAATAGGGCTGGGGATGTAGCTCAGAGGCACATCTAGGTTCAATCCCCAGTGTTAAAAAAAAGATTGTGTATACAAATAAAAAATACTCCTCCATGTTCAGCAAGAAAAACATGATTGTCAAAAGAATACTACTGTCAAACATGGTGGCACACACCTGTAATCTAGTACTTGGGAGGCTGAGACAGGAGGATCACAGGTTCAAGGTCAACCTCAGCAACTTAGGGAGACCCTCAGTAATTTAATGAGACCCTGTTTCAAAAATAAAAAATAAAAAGGGCTGGGGTGAGCCAGGCGTGGTGGCACATGCTTGTAATCCCAGCATTTGGGAGGCTGAGACCTGAGGAGCCGGGTTTGCGGCCAGCCTCAGCTACCCAGTGAGGCACTCCGCAACTTAGTGAGACTCGGTTTCAAAATAAAGAATAAAAAAAAATAGGGCTGGGGGTTTAGCTCGGAAGTAGAATGCCCCTGAGTTCAATCCCCAGTACCGCAAAAAAAAAAAAAAAAAAAAAAAAAGGGCTGGGGTGTAGCTCAGAGGTAGAATGCCTCTAGGTTAAGTCCCCAGTACCCCACACACACACACAAATTATGAATAAACCATACTTGAAACCAGGGCCAATACATAGACATATATATGCAAATGCCAGTATAGGTAAAAAACAGAGTAGTGAATTGAATAGAAGCCTAAAATCTCAACAGGGCTTGACATCATATGACAATTTTAAACACTGCAGCAGTGCTACAAATTTCAGATGTATAGTAAGTAGAAAAAAATTATATCAAGACATTTTATACATAGTGAATTTTAAAAGCATATTCATTGACTATAGCAGAAATTACATGCCAAAAAGAAATAAGCTTTTGAAAATATAAAGCTAACTGGAAACACTTGTTTTCCTCAGCATGTTGAATTATGCCTGAGACTTTACAGAAGACACTTCATGAAAAGTATAATTTGTGGCTTTTCCTATGTCATCGATGAGAGTTCAGATGTTAGTAATACCAGGTAGTTATATTTGTTTGTTTTCAGTGAGAATTCTAATGTAAACAGGTGACTCAAAAATATACCAATACCAGGTTCATTATAAGGAAATATCTTAATAGATTGTATTGATAAAATCTTCAAGTTTTATATAGGCTGTATTAATAAAGTTAACAAGTTAATAATATAAAGTGCTATTGTGATGATCCAAGGACTTATAAAGTGAAGTTGAAATTAATAATATTTTTGCAATGGCATGGAACTTATCTCTATTCATTATTTCACAAAAATTACTTTATAACTAAAACTTTAAAAAAATAGTCATAGGTATCACAAACTAGATGTATTCCATTGCTTGTATTACACAGTACACAATATTTTGCTTATGAATTGAATGCACCACAGTAGTCTGCTGTGTGACAGAAGGATAGGTAGCATTGTCCTTTAGAGAATTTTGGAATTGTTGAAAGAGATCAAATTCTTCACAGCATTCTTGAGAAAATTCTCCTTATAACTTAATAGCAGATATGGAATAAAGACCCATCTTACCACTTTGAATAGTTCTCTGAAAAGATATGCAAAAAATATTACATAAATATATTAGTTTATTGAAAGGTTTTCTGTGTCGTTTCTCATCACCTTCGGGAACTCCCAAAATTTGAACATTTGTTTGGTGGTGTCTCATAACTCTCACAGACTTTTTCCATTTTTTGCTTGAATTTTCTCTCCCCCTTTTCCTCCCTCCCTCTCAAACTGTGATATTCCCAGGGACCTATCTTTTTCTTCTGCTTGGTTTAGTCTGTTGTTGGGGCTTTTAACTCTTTTTTTTTTTTTTTTTAATTTGCCTTACTGTGTTCTTCATTTCTAAGATTTCTGTTTCATGATTTCTATCTCTATGCTAAATTTTTATAAATATCATGAATTGTTTTCCTAATTTCATTGAACTGTCTTTTCTTGTATCTCATTGAGTTTCCTTGTCATTCTTGTCAATTCCTACTCAAGTTTCATCAATAACCTTTTTCTTAGGGTCTGTTGCTAAAGAGTTACCATGTTCCTTTGGAGATCTCATGTTATATTTTTTCATACTTCCTGTGCCCCATTTGTGAACCAGTGGGTTCATTTTCTCTATCACTTTTAAAGGGTGGCTTTTGTAATAAAAGTATTTTTCCTAAAGATATGTCTTTGGGTGTCAGTTGACAGAACACCTTGGTTTTGGTTGCCATTAAGACACCATAGCGTTAGTCTCCCTATAGTTTGTTCAGCCATAGTTGATGGCAAGAACAGTAGTCTGGCTGTGTTCTCAGTCCCAGTATCAACATAGGGACCAGCAGCAGGGCAGGGGTGCAGGCATGGGGACACTTGCCCTTGGTACCAGCACTGGTATGCAGGCCAGAGGTGGGGCTATTGTCGTTTTTGTTTGTTCTTGTTTTTAATTTTTAGCCTTCTTCATATTATTTTCTCTCTATTCCCAATAAGTACTTGATTTTTTTTTTTTATAACTAGGTCAGTATTTGTTTTGTTTCATTTGACAAGTCACTGTGTCAAAGAAGGAATATACACTCCTTTGTGAGATTAGACTATTTGGAGTAGCAAGAGATTGGAGGTTTATGGAGGGGAGAGGGTAATTCAGAAGAAAATAGTTACTTCTGGTGTAGAAAGCAAACAGAAACTAAACTAGAACAAATAACTCATCACTTCTTTCCTTGCCTCCTTCCATGTCCTCTCCACCTCGGGACACTGTCTTTTGGAGGTAAAAGATGATGGACAAACATTAGTTGAAGATTGAGGGGTCCAGCACTTCGTAAGCACATGCATATTTATGCAAAAGAATCGTAGAAGCCCTTAAAGACTACAACACTTAAAGAGGTAATACTTGGGTAAGAATATAGAGTAAAGGGTGGTAGGACTTATGCAATTGGATATTTAGACACATTATTAAGTTACATCAATATCAGCGTGGAATGGATACAAGAATATGTAGGTTAATAGACTAGGAAGCATAGAAATGGATTTTTTTATAAAAGATTAAAATAAAGTAATGGTTTTATTTTATATTACTGAGGTAAGATAGAAATACTCCTTAAATGGTGCCAGGACAATTACTTAATTGTGGGGGTGGGAGTAGTAAATTCCCATTATTATTCTATATACCAAAAGAAATGTAAAGTGATTAATGGGTTTGAGGACATGTAAAATAAGTAGAAAATTTAAGTGAATACCTCACCTCTAGTTCATAAATGACCCATTAAGAATAAATCAAAAGGTAAAACTAGAATTGCTACATTCCATTACATGAGAATTTAAAACTTAAGTTATGCCAAAAGACATAAATAGAAGAAAATACAACCTGGAAAATTTCAGAATATTTGACAAACAAATTAATATCCTGAGTATATAGAAAGCTCTTATAGTTTAGAAATACCAAGGTGTTTTTCAAATTTCAGTTGGTTCCTAATTCTATACAAAAGGTCACTTCATTCAGATACGCTGATGTACATTACCCAAATAATTTAACTTGGAAGAACATCAGGAAACCAGAGTACCGACGCTTGGCTTTCTAAGGATAATTTTCGGGAACTGGGGGAAGGGGTCAAATTTTCTTAATGGCCACTATGTTTAGTTATGCCTTCCTAAATATTTTCCAGACTAAAATTAATTAAGACTGGGTTATATTGAGCAGAAATTTTGAAACTAAATGGCCCATCTGTCTGTGTGAGAGCACAGCTTCATTTTTTTTTTTTCCCTAAAGAGAATCTTTGCCCAATTCTAGAGTATTAGCCTCTTAAATTTCCCCAAAAGATGTCGCTCCTTCACCAGCTCCACATCCCATTAAGACCACCTTTTCCTTAGAACCCTACGATAGTTGAACTCCAAGTATAGGATATCCAGTATTGAATCACCCCTGCTAGCTAATACATATCATCTATGGGTCTAGTTGTGGCACTTTATAATGAAATATCAAGGATTTGCCTTTTATCCCTCCCTTATATTCTTTAAAATATACCCCAGAATGAAGTCAGTCAAGCACCTTGCACAGACCACCTGGACAGTAATTCCTCAACTGACCCCTAGAATTTCTCTTGAATTTGAAGCCATTGATTAGCATTGCAAGACATTCTACAGAACAGATCTATGAAATTCATCATGTGTCAACAGTAAGAATGTTGTTGATTACATTACACAATGAGCTCTTTCTGTGGACTTTCAATGATTGCATTCCGGCCATATTGGAGTATTTGTGCTTCTTCTAAGCAGTTCATTTGCTACTATCTTATGGATACTGTGACTTGGCTTTTTACTTTCACTGATAAAAACTAGAGATAAATTCGTGCTCCGTCCCAAAGAACAGGACACCGTGGTATTCATTATTTGTATTAGTCTCGTTCTTAGCTGCTTTTTCCTTCTCATTTACTTCAGATGATGTTATCTGGCTATATTTTGCCTTGCCCTATAAGCTGCCTTATATACTTTTTTTGAAATGAAGCAGTCTAGTGGTCTTAAGTGTTTCTTGAGACTACAACAGCCAAGATGAGCCATAGAGTTAGTATACAAATAGTACTAATTTTACCTTAGTGCCCATGCTTAGACAGTAAGTGACATATCTGCCCATTATTGTTCCTGCGTGGCTCATAAAATGTCCCTATAGCAAATGTTCACAGTTCTCTGCAATTCCCTTCATAAAAATAAGGCTGTTCATTTCATGTATTCCCTCCTCCTCGGCCAATATTGTTTTCCTTTTTCAAGATTACCAAAAATTCTAGTAGTATCTATCCCTGTTTCTTCCTAAACAGCCAATTCTATTTCCCTTTTTAAGGTTGCTACTCTGAAGACCAGACACTCAGCCACAGCCTCAAGATGGTGGTGCACACTTGCCCCCAGGACAGAGCAGTGGCCTCCTCTGTGGACACTCGCTTCCTACTGCCACATCTTTATGAGCGAGATGCTCTCTCTCTCCCCACTGGAGTATCGTCTCAGCTGCTTCCTTTTTCCTGTACACCAGAAGATGCTGAAGGAAAATTTCTGTGTTTTATGGCTTAGTTTACCTGGCCCTTAAGAACAATATGACACTGTAACCACATGATTGATATTATGGTGCCAGGTGGGAGTAAAGTCTCTCCCCCCACACACACACTTAAACCCTACCCTACATACAAACACCTTGGGAGAAACAGCAGTATATCGAGTAGGGGGCTTAAGTCCACAAATTTCCATTCTATGATCTGTGGCAAAATGGAGTAGTTAGAAGGAACATGGAAGTCAGGAGACGTGTTGAGTGGACCACTCAAGAGCTTATGCTATTCCTCTCCTTACCCCTTTCCCAAACATCCTAAAAAAGAGGCAATATTAAAGAGGCCTCTTCCATCCATAGGTCAGAAAAGGCCTCCCTGTGGAGATATTTAAGTGCAGGGAAATTATTCTTTGAGGGAAAACAAAATCCTGCTATAACAAGGCATCGTTTTTCTTAAAACTTTCAAATGCCTCAATTAGCACACTGGCAAGGATGCCCCCCTCCACCAGGACACTTTACAGATCACCTCCAGTGGAAATGTCAGCAACTAAGCCATCATATGTTATGCCACGGGCCCTGTGGTCTATGTACTCCTTGGTAAGGGCTCCGTATTGCCAGTTGAGCCTGAGTGACCAGGTCCCCACCCTTATTTTGCCATCTATGTCTCAGGCCACTCCAAGGACCAACTATGTCGGTTTAAGTCCCCCAGAAGCCCATAGAATTAGATGTGCAATACATTTGCCAGGGGAAATATTTGTGAAAGAGAATGGAGAAAGGCACCTGGGTCATCAGAAAGACCGTGATGCGGATCTGGCATTTGCACTCAGATGTTGAGGTAGATTGACATCTGGAGGAGAATTAGGTAAGAAGACCTTTTTTTTTTTTTTTTTTGTGGTACTGGGGATTGAACTCAGGGGCATTCTACCTCTGAGCTATAACCCCCAGCCCTATATTTTATTCGTTATTTTGAAACAGGGTCTCACTAAGTTGTGGAGTGCCTCACTAGGGTAAGAAGACCTTTGAACCACCGTGAAGCTTCAAGAAAGTCTTGAACTAAGAACTAAGATTACCCATCTGAGGTGTGACGCCTTGAGCAGCAATGGGCTGGTTCTTGTACCTGTGCCACACCCAATCTTTGCCTGGGATCAGCCGCCCAAGGAGAGCCAGAACTTCTCACAAACACGGAGGCAGATCCTGAAGTACAATAGTTCATCTCCATGGCAACCATGAGAATAATGAGGGAAATATTTGTAGTTAATAATACTAACCCCAAATTTACAATTAAATTTATGTGCTACTTCAAAGAAAAGATGGGAATAGAGTTATATGTTTGAGTATATATGTATGAAAATTCATAATACAGTGAATATGGAATTTTTAATAAGCAAGAAAAGGAGAGAAATAAATATAATTTAATTTTTATCTAATTTCTGATAAAGAATGCTTTAAGTATATAAACAAAAGAAAGCAAATGCATACAACTAAAATACTCCTTTGTAAAAGAAATATTTCTCCTAGTCAAAAGAAATTCCATAAACAAAATTATAGGGCAAATTGAAAAAACATTTAAAAAACAAATAGACCTACTTTTAATATCTTTACATAAAGAACTCTCACAACTTTTTAAGTTGAGAGGACTAGGGCTGGTTTATAGTTTATGATTCCATATAGCACATCACTTCATTCAATTACTTTGGCCTCCATTACATAAGCAGTTTAACTTGGAGGGCACATCAGGAAGCAACACTACTCAAAGCCAGATACTCTATGGAAGCTTTATTGAGTTTTCTCTCTTTTCTAAATGTGCTGCAGTGGGCTTTTGGTTATACCTTCCTGAAACATTTTATAGAATAAAATTATTAAGTCTGTGTTATATGAAGCAGAAACTTGGGCCCTTAATGCCCCATCTGTCTATGATTAAGATCAAATTCAAAGTTTTTTTCCTGGAAATCTTCCAGATCTTAACTAACCCTCAGCACATCATAGCATGGCAGTATAATGGCTCTTCTAGTTGGGATCCCAATATGCAGAGGAAATCTTTCTCTTAACCCTACATCCCCTAGCAGTTAATTCTTAAGTGTGTACTCCCAGTCAACCAAACACAATAGCTGTGTGCTGGATATTTATTAGAGGGCTTTTATACATTCATGTTTATTCTGATGACTGTAATTTTTAGTCTATTTCTATCTTAGTTCATGCTTTTTTTGTTTATTGCTCTTTAATGCTATGATCTATTTTTCTTATTGTAATGTTCTTGTTTTAATTTCTTTTATATAGATTTGAGCCTTCCATACCCTGATTCTACCATACCAGTGGTTATCTTTAATTCTTTCCTCTGAGTTCTCATATTATCCAAGAAATGGCATGTATAAGGAACAGACATACTATGGAACAAAAATTAGAATTGCAACAAACTCATTTCCTGTATGAAGCATGTGTGCACTTGATCTTTGGCAAGGTGCTAGCCTTGAAAATACCAATGGAGTTATAAGGGGAGATCAGAAAGAAGACACCAGAGGATTGGCAAATCTCTGTCTCTTGCTTAGCATTCTGGTCATCTTTAAAATACCAGGGAAGCTATGTGGAGATAGCAGAAATAGGAATGGACATTGGTGCCAGCCCCTGCCCTCTAGCTTCTTTCAAGGACAAGGTTCTTCATTATTTCTTTTTTATATCTTCATTTTTGAATAGGGAATATATTTAGATGGTTCAAAAAGACAAATAGTGAAAATTTTTATTTTCCCTTCACAATTCCTCCTCTGCCTGTCTCAGGACTGCTATTCCCCAATGCCACATAGTGACACCGACTAGCTTTCTATGTATTCTGATAATTCTCTTATATACTACAGGGAAATAACAATATACATTTCCTGTTCCTCCTCCTTTTAGCATACACTATACCAGATTTCCACACTTTTTTCACTTAGCAATATTCTTGGGAATCTTTCCCTATCGATGTGCAATTTCCCCATTGTTTGTTCCCATTTCATGGTGTTATAAAGTATGGGTATTACATCATCAGTCCACTGTTCCCTTCTTGATGGTGTTAGTTCCAGCCAATTACTATTAAAAGTAATACTGCACTTACTCCCCAAACACAACAGCTTCTCCCCAAAGGACTAATAAAACAGTTATTATTTGAAGCCACTGAGTTTTGGCATGGATTGTTACACATCAGAATTGTAGCAGCAGATAATTGACACATCAAAAAGTACACTATAGAGGTAGCACAATCTGTTTGAGAGACACATACCCCATCTCATTTTTTTTTTATTTTAAGGTACTTGTAATTTTTCACAAAATAGACTTCAGTGGCTCATGAGTCATTCTGATGCAGTTGGTGGATATGATGAATTTGATTTCTTATAGGAAAGATTCTAAGTGTATAATCCATGGTTATCACCTATCAAGATGCAGCTCCAATGTACAATCAATAAAGAATTCTTCTATCTCAGTGATCCTACTTTGCCTGTCCTTGGTGCTCATGGTCTCAATACTCAGATATCTAAATACAAAAAGGAAGCAATATTAATTATTAATTTAAGCTTTTCAATAGTTTTCAGAAACAGGAGATGGACAGAGATACATTAGGTCATAACTCTATTTACTTTTGAAATGTGTTTGCTCCTCTTCAGGTTTGTCTAAGATAACCCTATGTTACATATTCACCTGAAACAAGACCCCTGGACCTCATTATCTTTACCCATGGCAGAACCTTTGAACACTTTGCACAGACACAGGCATTACCAGGCATTAGTACACATGGCCAGTTAATGTTTTACTACTTGCTGTAGCCCATAAGATATGTTTCAGAGGATTACCACAAACTTACATACACAAAAATTTGACAGATGGCATTGAAAACTCCTGACATGGCACGTTTGCCCTGCTCTTCGCTCTAGTAACAGTTGGCCTTTGTAACTAGAAAGAGAAAATGCTCAAAGCTCAACTCTCAATTTTATCCTTGCTATCTATTCTATCCTCAACCTTCAGAAACTCAGAAAATAAGTAAAAAAAAAATATGCTGAGGAACCAAGGCCATAATTCTGGAGGTCATCTTGATTCCTTCTTTCGCTACATCTCTTCTATCCAGTCCATTAGCAAATTCTATGAATTCTATGTTTGAAATATCTCTCAAAGACAAACACTAATATTCATTTCTTCTTCACCATCCTAAGAGCAAGAACAGTTGCTCTTCTTTCTTCTTTACATTAACTTCCCTTTTCCTTTATCCTTCGCGTTTTGGTCACATTGACATTTTAAAGAATTTCCATTTTGAGATAATTTTAGATACAAAAAATTTTAAATATAATGCAACCATCTCCATATCCTCAGATTTATCAAAGGTTAATATTTTACTATACTTGCCTTGTTATCTCTATTTATATACATCAATCTCTTTATCATCATAATTTATTTTCTGAAATAGCTGAGAATAAGTCACAGACATGCTTCCCCTTTACTTCTAAATCCTTCTTGTGTAAACTCTTAAAAAAATAAAGATGTTCTATTATACGACCTCAGTTTAGTCATTAAAACAAGGAATTTAACATTGATGCAATCCTATTTAACCTGTAGACCTTATTTAAATTTTATGAATTGTTCCATTAAGATACCTTTCCTGAATTTAATTCAAGATCACACACTGCATTTATGTCTCGTTTAATCTGGAGTTCCTCAGTCTTGATCTCCATGACTTTCATAGTTTTGAAGAGTAACACTGGTTATTTTATAGAATGTCCTTAAGTATATTTGTTCTTGTTTAGCTTTAGAATAGGCATTTTTGGCACATCTGCCACAGAAATGGTGTATTACTTCCAATGCATTATAATCAGGAGGCACCTCATAGCAATTTGTACCATTATTGGTCATGTTAACTTTGAACACATCATTAAAATAGGGTTTTCCAAAATTTTTTCATGGTAAAGTTACTATATTCCCTCTTTGTAATTGGTATAGGTCAAATTGTGTCCACCCCAAAGATATCAAAGCAGGATCTCCCATAGCTATTTGCACACCTGTGTTCTTTGCAGCACTATTCACAAGAGCTCAGAGGTGGAAGCAGACCACATGTCCATAGACAGATGGACAGATAAAGAAAATATGGGAAATGCATACAATGGAGTTTTATGTGATCTTAAATTCTGCCACATGCTCAAAGATATGCTAAATGAAATAAGCCAATTGTGAAAGATAATACTGGATGATTCTAGTCATATAAAGTCACTGAAGTGGTAAAGAGAAAGGTAGTTACCAGATGGGGGCAATTGCCATTTAATAGCCCTGGAGTTTCTGATTTTCAAGCTGAAAAAGTTCTACTGTTGCACAACAATGTGAATATACTTAACACTACTGAAGTGTGGCTACAACTACTGAACTGTGTATTTTAGTACAGGTAAGACAGTAAATGTATTGTGTTTTTCCCACAATGAAAACAGAAGACCAGAATGTTATGGAAAAAAGAAAAAAAAAACTCATCCTAAGTGGTAATCAAAGAAATATTAATCGGATTCACTATGATGAATGTTATTTTCTCATTTTTGCCAACCCAACTTTGCATAAATTATGGTGTACAATGCTATTATCTTTTTGAAAGCATTTGGCAATAAATACAGTAACCATGAAAAAGTGAAGTCCTAACCCCCAGTACCTAAAAATGTGAACTTATTTAAAAATAGGATTGTTGTAGATGTAATTAGTTAAAATGAGGTCATACTGGAGCAGGGTCAGCTCTTAATCCAGTTTGACTGGTGTCATGATAAGGAGAGAAAAAAAAAAAAAACAAAGAGACATAGATGTACAAGGGGGTAATGTTTTGTTCTGACAGAGACAGAGATCAAAGTGGTATAGCTGCAGACAGAGGAATGCTTAAGATCGCTGTGGACCACTAGAAGCTAGGAAGGAGCAAGGAAGGATTCTCCCATACAGGTTTCAGAGGAAAGAAGCCCCTGTGGACGCCTCCATTTCAGATTTCTAGCCTGCAGAATAATGAGACAATCAACTTCTGTTATTTTTTTATTTTATTTTATTTATTTATTTATTTTTTTTTTGCGGTACTGGGGATTGAACTCAGGGGCTTTCTACCTTCGAGCTATACCCCCAGCCCTATTTTTTATTCTTTATTTTTGAAACCAGGACTCACTAAGTTGCAGAGTGCCTCACTAAGTAGCTGAGGCTGGCCACGAACCTGGATCCTCCGGTCTCAGCCTCCCAAATGCTGGCATTACAAGCGTGTGCCACCACACCTGGCTAACTTCTGTTATTTTAAGTCATCTAGTTTGTGGTACTTTGGGATTGAAATTAATGGGAGCTATTTTGAGACTACGTGACTAACCTATTTTTCCAAATGAATAATCTTACTATAAAGATTGAAAACATGTCTGTACATCTATACTTCTACTGATTTTCTACCTCTTTCCCTGGGAAGGGCTTAAAAATAATAATACTCCACAACACCTAGCACTTGAATCTTGGTTTCATGGAGCCAGGACTCTTGGAAGAAATGGATAATTTTAGAGCTGGAATAAGCAAGTAAGATGAATCCAAAACATTGACATGGGTCAGAGAAGAAGATGCTTTAAAAAAAATGGAGATTTATTAAAAGAATTAAGGAGCTAGAGAAAAGGGACTTACAGTGGCCAAATATGGGATGATTTGATTACTAAAATAAATATGATGATGTATTATGTAGATAGTTCCTGACAAATATAGAGAGGTGCATATGTACATGCACGCAGACACACACACACACACACACACACACACACACACACACACACACACACAGCTTACTAAAAACTATGGGGTTCACAGTGATACCTCTGATACCAGCCTAACACAACAGTGTTCACCTCAGTGTTGCCCCTTTGGATATCTGTGATCCCTTCACCAAAGGTAAGAAATGCAACTCCCACTCTGCAAAATCCTGACTTGTTTATATAAGCCTATAAGGAAGAGCTTACAGAACTATGAACCCATACCACTGTTTTAAACAAACCCACTGCAGTGTACTTGTTTACCATTCTTTTTTTGTCATAAGAGAGATGAAACACTGTACTTCAGTTATGTAACTTAGTTCTAACTCTAGCACTTGAGTGTAGCTAAGTTATTCATTTTAAATATGTTGGATTCATTTGTGGTGTTTATTTTTTTTTTATTGTGGATGCTCATTTCCTTGGGACATTAACTTACTTATTTTATTCATTTATTTTGAGTATGTGAAACATTGATATGATTCTAAATATAGGAAAATTTTCAAAGTAGACTCAAAGAAGAGTCACTCCTCTCCTTCCATCCTTTCTACACCATTTCCACAAAACTTTCCATAGACAGCCAATGAGTGAAGTTTATCTTTCCTGTGTTCCTTTTTGTACAAATAAGCAGTCATGAATATTTTCTCTTGTCTTCATTATTTTTTTTTATGTGTGTGGTCTTGAGGCACAAAATACTATAGAAACCTTTTGTATCTTACAGGTTTCACTTGATATATCTTGGAAATCATTTTGTAAAGCAATTAAGAGAAATAGTCTTCATTCCTTTTTACTTCATTGTATGAACATACCGTAGTTTATTCAATCACTTTCCTAGGTCTCAGCCTTTAGGTTATTTCCCGTTTTGAAAGTACAGTTGCTGCAGAGAACAACATTATGCAAAGTTATTTTCATTTTGCTAGAGATGTCCTTTAAAGGGTGCTACTACAAGTGAGATTTCTGGACAAAGACATAAATACATTTGTAGTTTTCTCAAATATTACCAAGTTCTCCATCAATTTGCTTTTCCACTACCAATATCTGAAAATATTTACTTCCCAATGGCTTCAATGATAAAGTTGTCATGCTTTTTAATTTCTGCTGAGTTGAAAAGAGAGAAATAGCATCTGAGTTCAATTTAATTTTCATTTCCCTAATTTTTAGTGGAAATGAATATATTTTCATGTCTTTGAACATCTATATGACTTTTGACAATTGTTGGTGCCATTTGTCTATTTTCTCCAATGAACCCTCATCCATTTCATCCATTTCTGAATACTCAGTCCTAGTGAATCACCGAACCTGATGATGGTGCTGAGACCCTCTTTTGAAGTTTTCATCTCAGGTATTTTCCTGCTTACTTCAGAATGCCTTTCTGTGTCTTATTTCTATCTTTATATTTTTTATTTAATGGTATATTGTTTTCATTCTTTCCCTTTAGTTTTTTAGATATGGCTTCCTTTAGTTCTTTTGATATATTTTTAACAACTGAATTAAAGTCTTTGCCTAGTAAACCACTTTCTATGCTTTTTGGACATTTATTTTCTGAATATAGGCCACACTTTCTTATTTCTTTTCTTGGTGTGTGTGTGTGTGTGTGTGTGTGTGTGTGTGTGTGTGTGAAAACATTTTAAAATGATACAGTATGTGGCTCATATCTATAATCCTAGTACTTGAGAGGCTGAGACAAGAGGATTACAACTCTGAGGCCAGCCTTAGCAATGTAGGAAGAGCCTCAGCAATATAGGGAGACCCTGTTTCAAGATTAAAAAAAAAGAAGGGCTAGGGTCTATCTCAGAGGTAGAATGCCCCTGGGTTCAATCCCCAGCATCAAATAAATAAAATACATAAAATCCTGGAAATCAGTTTCTCCCCATCACCCTGCCCTCCACAGGTCTCTTTGTGATTTTTCCAAACTAATCCTATAACATCTGTATTCTTTATCATGTGTGGCCACTGAAGCCTTTGCTTAGTTGTTTTAGTAGTCAGTTATTAATTGGTCAGATTTCCTTAAATGCTTTTGCCCTGGGGCTCTGTGTGCATGTTGGGGAATCCTTTAAAGACTCAGTCAGGCAGTTGATAACTCTGCTTTAGCATTCGACACCATATTACACAGAACCTCAAGGTCATCTATTGTGAGGGCCTCCGTAGGTCCTCCTGAGCATGAGGCATGCATGAGGCAGTTGCATGCACGATTCCAGGACTATGTTGAAACTTCAAAGTCCTTATGGGCATCTCATGTCCCAAGGTTTTCTTTTAAGCTCTTTGGTTAAATCTACTGTTTACCCCAACTCCTATTACCCATCACACCTCTGGCAGATGGGAGTTCATAAATTGACTCCAAGAGTTTTGTTTTGTTTTTTTACCAGATATCCTAGGAGAAAGGTTTTCATATTAAAATAATTCTGAGTCAGGTCAAATAAAAGCCTGCAAAAAGCCTGCAAGAAGTAGGGCATCCAGGGAACCACCAGACAGGCAAAACAAGAACCAATCTCTTCAAAAGAGGGTTGAAAGGAACTCCAGTCTCCTTCTGTCCCTTTTGATAGCTATCAGCCTGCTACTTTTCACCATGGCTGCAGGCTGTTTAGTTTGCAAAGCTATTGTGGAGTTGGAGAGGGGAGGATGGGTATGGAGCAGGTTAAAGTGCCATGAAGCTTGCTGTCCTGACCCATTCAATTCCATTAATTGAATAAACCTTCCCCAGACTGCTGTAGGTCCCTAATTAACTTCCAGAGTTTTGAAACATGCATTCTGACAGTTTATTTATTTTGGGTGGTACTGGGGATTGAACCCAAGTGCATTCTACCTCTGAGCTACAGCCCAGCCCTTTTTATATTTTTATTTTGAAACAGGGTGTAAGTTGCCCAGGCTGGCCTTGAATCTGTGATCCTCCTGTCTCAGTCTCCCAAGTACTGAGATTACAAGCATGCACCACCATGCTAATTCTGATAATTTTTGCCAGTTGTCTCATTTATTGAGAGAATTTTCAACAGTCTTTACCATATTTGGGGACCTAGAGAAATTTCCAAATATAAATGTGATCATGTTACTTTTTGACTCCAAACGCTTTATTTACAATGCTCTTAGAATAAAATCCAAACCCTTTGATCCGAGTCTACAAGGCTAATAGCGGCTGTTTGCATTTCCAGAATCATCCTTAATCCACTTCCCCCTCCATCAATATGCTCCAAATCCACAGAGCTCCTTCTTATGCTCTCTGTTCATATGACTAAACTGTCACCCAACTCCACAGCCTGCAATACATGCAGAACCAGCTTCTGATCCTTCTCTTAGCACCTCCCCCCGTCACCCGTCCTTTTCCTATTGGCTTTATTTTTACCCAAGCTTCCAGTACATCAGAAAATCACCCCTTTCCCTCTCTGTCAGCAGTCCCAGTGAAATGGAATCACATTTCACAGGCTTGACAGCCTGAGAGGTCTAAACTTGACCCAGTGTTCCCATTAGCCAAAGCTGAGCTCTGGTGCCAGATCTCTTGCCAAGGCAACTGGAAGTACCTGAATTGAAAGTATGGTAGGGAATGATTGCCTGGAGAAAGACATGCAGGGTTGCCAAAAGAAGGGTGGATCAATACCAGACAGAAACTTCCACCATCTACTTCTACCACGTTGCCTCTGGGCTTACACGTGCCAGGTTTCCTCGGATGAGACTGCTAAGCATGGTGCAGACCGCTTCTTCAAGCCTTATCTCACAGGATCTCATCAGGTGTATCTGTTCTGATGGTGTAATTTGTGTAGTTCCCTTTCCCTGTTCTTTATTACCATACTTTTGAAATCTGCATAACTTTTAGATTAGACACTAGATTAATTTCCTCAACAAATATTTATTTAGCACCAACTAGTGCCAGACAGTGTAATAGACCTTGTTTATTGCCTTTCATAACACGGTATGTTTTTTTGTTATGTTCTAGGCATTGAATCACAGCATGATCATGAATCATGCTGTGATTCAATGCCTAGAACATAAAAGGTTCTAAGTACCACTCTGGCTGGGCATGGTGGCACATACCTGGAATCCCAGAACATGGGAGGCTGACACAGAAGGATTGCAGGTTCAAGGCCAGTCTCAGCAACTTTGCAAGACTCTGTTTCAAACACAAAAAATAAAATGGACTAAGGTGTGTAGCTCAGAGATAGAATGCCCATGAGTTCAATCCCCAGTGCCATGAATAATAATAACAATAACAATAATAATAAACCTTCACTCGACAAATGAATGAAATGATCCTGATAGTCAATCCAATAAGATTTTGAGGAGTTTAAAATGAAAAGGAACAGGGGTCGATTATTCTGCAAGACCAGTTTATCTCAGTCTTTCCCAGTCACTTGTGCCACTTGTTTTAGGCACACTCATGGACCCCCAAAATCAAGGTCATAAGGCAAGTCTTAATCACATAAAAATTAAACATAACATAAAAAGCACATGATAAAACTAAGATGGACTGTACCCAATCAACTGAATGTAAAGAAGGGCAATCTGATCACAGAAATTATTGTAGCACATGGGCAATCTTTACAAATATAAGATTTATTCATAAAGTAATAAAATGTCTACAAAATAATAAGCTATGTTACATTTTCATTTTGTGAAATGTTTTTAAAATATCATCCCTAACTTCTCTGACCATGAGATTCTGGCAATTATCCAGCCTCCTATAGCCTGTCCTGTTGGAGAAGAACTGTAACATCCTTTGGCTGCCCAGTGAATGCTCAGGGGTCACACCAAGTTATCTGTTTTCTCGTGGACTCCATAGCTTCAAAGACCACCTGTACCCACGTGACTTGCCAGTCCAGACCTCTATTCTAAGATTTGAATTCGTACATCCACTTTGCTGACTTCTCTTGGTATTTTCAAAGGCACCTCACGTTCACCTTGCATAAAATTGAGCTCAAATTGTTTTTTGCAATCCTGGTTCTCATGTAGCAGTGTCTACCACAATGGACAGCACCACTATTTGACCAAGAAAAACCAATACATCAGAAGTCCCTTCGTGCTCCTTCACACCATTTTCAAACTATGTTCCACCGGATGTGATGTGTGCATGGCCATAATCCCAGTACTTAGGAGGTTGAGATAGGAGGATTACAGGTTTGGAGGCCAGCCTCAGCAACTTAGTAAGACCCTCGGTAACTTAGATCCTATTTAAAAAAAAATAGGGGGAGGCTGGGGATGTAGCTCTGAGATAGCAACCTCCTTCGTTTAATCCCCAACACACACACAAAATTAAAGTATCAACATTCCAGCAACTGCTGCCTATTTTACCTACTAAAGGGCTTTTGAATCTCCTGCCAGTATTCTAGGCAAAGCTACTATTTCTCTAATCAAATCTATACTAGTTTCATAACTGGTTGATCCATCCTCTGCCCACCTACTCCATTCTTTATCTACTGTTGTTGAGAACTTGTATACAAATGCAAAATATGACCACAACACCATCTTTCATCCCTTCTATCCTTCAGAGTCATTTTTCTGTCTTTAGATTCATATATGGCCTAGTCCTCCCATCTCTTGGGCCTTGCCTTCCCTCAAACTTTATCAACATCCCTTACCTGCCATCTTCCCAATCTCCTTACTCTGGCTACATTGGACTCTTGCTAGAACCTGATACTATTTAGGTCTATTCTATTTTTTTTTTTTTGGTCCTTCCTTCCTTCCTCCCTCTCTCCCTCCCTCCCTTCCTTTCTTGTACTATAGATTGAATCCAGGGGCATTCAACCTCTGAACTATACCCCTAGCCCTTTCTATTTTTTATTTTGAAAGGGGATCTCACTAAGTTGCTGAGAGTCTCACTAAATTGCTGAGGCTGTCCTTAAACCTGCAATCCTCTCATCCCAGTACTGGGATTACAAGCATGTGCCACCACACCGGGCTTAAGATTTATTGCCTTTAATGGATTTAGGTATACTTTTTCTATCTGCTTCAAATACTTTTTCTTTCTCTTCCTCACCTTCTGAATTTCTACTCAGCCTTTTGATGTCAGCACAAAGTTCTTTAGGGAAGCCTTTCTAACCTAGCTGCTGGGTCAGGTCCCCCTAGAATAAGCTTTCATAGTACCTGTTACTTTCCCTCATAGCTGGTATCACAATTGCAGTTGGACATTCATTTGTATGACTGCTTGGCTTGATTAGCATCTGTCTTTCTTATTAGAATGTAAACACCAGAGCCGGGCGTGGTAGCGCACGCTTGTAATCCCAGCATTCAGGAGGCTGAGACCGGAGGATCCGGGTTCGCGGCCAGCCTCAGCTACCTAGTGAGGCACTCCGCAACTCAGTGAGACTCTGTTTCAAAATAAAGAATAAAAAGGGGCTGGGGGTGTAGCTCGGAGGTAGAATGCCCCTGAGTTCAATCCCCAGTACCGCAAAAAAAAAAAAA
>PVLC010011441.1:0-47087 GCA_004027655.1 Graphiurus murinus
TGATGTGTTATTTAGCAGACAAAACCTCTTTCTTGATCATAGAGACTCAGCAGTGCAGATTGCCCTTGCTGATCCGGCTCCCCCCAGCGCTCTGTGCTCAACCCGGGCTGACACAATTAATCCTGCTGTTTCTGGGCATCTTCATTTGGACACCAATCCTCAAGAGGGAGTTTTGTTGAACAGTGAAGATCATTATTTTCGTGCTGGCCTTTGTATTTTTAGCAACTGAAACATCTTGGGGAAATTTTCGCAATGATTCAGTAATTTAATTTAATAGTATGTTTCATTTCATTCAAACAAAGTAAGTATAATTGCACAAGCAATAACATGTAGAAATATGCACTCATATGTTGACTATTACAAAGTATTTTCATTTAGTCTTTCTTTAAAAAAAACACAGGATTCTAGCTTGTTTTTAAATGTAAACTTTGTTATTCTACAAGGAAAATATTAAATATTAGCCCCTACTGGTTGCTCTAACCTTTAATGTTTATTTACTTTCCTGAGACAGGTATCATTCAGTTCCCCCCTTCCAAGTAGTTCATGCATTTCTCATTTTTTAAAGGCAATAAGGGCTATCTAGCTCTTACCTTATTACTCTTTAATTCTATCATCTTTCCTCCCAGAGTTCATGAAAACTTAAAAATAAACTATTAGTTGTTTCATTTGACAACACAATTACTTTGGCAGAAGGTCTACCCCAGACAGGACCAACTGAAATGTTAATATCACTGATTAAATTACCCAATAAAGTGTTGAAATTCCAAATTCTGTTTTTGTTGTATTTAATCAGGTAGATCCTGGCACTAGTTACAAAGAGAAGCAACATTAAAATAGCATCAGGTTAGGAGCTACTGCAGGGAATCCCTAGATGGAGCTCATCTTGTTGAGTTTGAGAGGCCAGGTATGACAGACGATGAGGCTGACACTGTGAAGTCACCTTCCCAGCTCGTGGTATGTGGCACATCTGGAATGTGGACCTTGGTTCCATCAGCAAAGCTTGGGACTGTTGTGAATGAGACTTTACCTCTGGCCCATTGGTAGTAATGCTGTGTCTCAGTCATTACAGGATGCCATAGCAAAGTATCACGGACTGGGTGGTATAGAAACAACAGAAAATGATTTGCTTATAATTTTGGAGCTTCAAAGTCCAAGATCAGGGTATCAACATAGCAAGGTTCTGGCAAAGGTGTAGAGAGTTATCTTTTCCTTAAATCCTCAGATTGAGCAAAGAGAGCTGCATGAGCTCTCCGCTCTCCGGGGTCTCTAATAAAGGCACTAATCCTATTCTTGTAGGTTCCACCTTCATAGTCTAATCATCTCCTAAAGCCCTCCCCCCATACCATTATAATGATGGTGAGGATTTCAGTGGATGAATTTGTTTTTGGTGGAGGGGGCTATGCAAACATGCTACAGTCCAAAACATGCCCCAAGAAAAAGAAGGCTGAACTTAAACTCGAGACTCCTCCGTTTGAATTCAATTCTTTTTTCACTTACAAGTTAGTTAGAGGTTTTTAGGAAAGTCATTAAACTTTCTGAGCCTCAGTTTCTACATCCTGATTTGGAAGTATACTATTTGCCCTGCTCGCTTCAATGACTCGTAAGTGCTTCTTGTTTTAGAAGTACATGCAAGAAAGAGGCAGTTCATTTGGAAGTATCCTGGGTTCCATTGCCATGACTTGGGTTCAAGAAGGGCCATGAAAGACTCTGGAAAGCAGCTCACACCTTGAGTGTCTGCTTCTACAAAATATAAATGCGACGGCTATGAAGAGTTAATATCTGCAGATGGTCGGTCAAATGACATGATGGATAAGAAAGTGATTTAAACACTCTCATGTGAAGTATGCGGGTTGTTACTATCCTCCTGATTATAAATTTGAATTATTTTAACATGACTTAAACAAAGGGAATAGAACAATGTCCCACAATCTGTTATCCAGGCCCTCCTGAGGACAGTGGCCTAGATTTATAAATCAGATAGTCTGGACAGAGGACCTGGTCAATCTACCAAGTGATTTTTTATTTTAAGGTGAAGGGAGACTCATAAGGTCAAATCCATTAAAATATACCTCTTGCTTTCTCTGTAACATGATTTCATAGGATAAAACATATTAGGCATGCATATTAGCTTTGTGTATTTATAACATATATTTTCACATATAAATAGTAGAGTATTGTAAAACTCTGTAAAAAAAAATACAGATTTTTCTAGATTAAATTTTGCTGGTTTGGGGTGTTTTCAGCCTGTTTTCTCTTTATGTCTGAAAAATATAAACTTGAAATCTTGGCGAAGTGAATTGACATGGAGTAGTTGCAATATATGTACATCTACATTCATTTTAATATACTGTTCCTGAGAAGTGCTTTTTGGTTTGATTCTCCTTCAATTTTCAGGAAGTTTACTGCTTGTCTATTAGCTTATTTCTTGCATTTTTCTTCCCAGTCTTCAATTACATGGGGGTTTTCATCTCATGTAAGGCATTTAGAATGAAATGTTGGAGGCCTTGCTCTATATCTATTGATGAGTGGGGTCTGCCTGACAATTAATCAGACCACGGTGATCTGTTTATAGCTCACAACAGTTAATCATGTGTGTTACAGCTTTGGGAAGAAGAGGCATTACCATTCTAGTCATTTGTCTCTGCATTTTCTTCTAGCTTTCCTCTGCATAGCTTTCCTGGACCACTTTTCAGACTCTGAAGAGTTTACTGATATTTACATCACAAGTTTGTTTCTTTTACTGCCTAAAATTGCAAAAATGCTTTTATTGTCACACCATTCACTATCAGTGATCCTGGAGATTCAGTACCAGGTGATGGTTAAGACAGGTTTTATTGTCAGACACAGCCTTGTTTTTACCACTTTTTAGCTGTATGATCTGAGAAGGGAACTTATCTCCCTGGCAGAAATGTCACTTATTTGCACAGGCTCTAACCACCTAGTTAAAAAACAAAAACAAAAAACAAAAAACAAACAACAAAAAAAACTTTGTAATTCGGTCATAGGCTTATTATATTAGTTGGAGGAAGTGCTAGATTCCACAACAGATAAAATTTTAGTGGCTTAACATTGTAGAATTTATTTCTCACTCATGAAAAGTCCAACTGCTAACTCAAGCTCTGCTCCATAGAGTCATTCAGGGATCCAGGGTGACAGAAAACATGCCATCTTCAATATACATCTTCCAGGGCATCAGTATTTAGCCACAGGAAGAGAGAGAGAGAGAGAGAGAGAGAGAGAGAGAGAGAGAGAGAGAGAGAGAGAGAGAGGAGAAGGAAATGAATTATCATTTGAGACATTTTCCTGGGGAAATCTGGAAATGTTATGCTTGAGTTCTGTTCATTTTTCCTTGGCCACTGTCCAATTCACAGCCAGGGAGCCTGGGAAATGTAGTTTATCTGTGTGTCCAAAAAGAAAGAAAAGCAAGTTTGTTGGACACCCTCTCTATCATTGCCACAGTGGGTGATATGAGGGAAACATATATGACACTTACCTCAAGTTATAATCTAGTGGAAAATGCAAGACAAACACATAGGAAGCCATCCAAGAATAATGTGTGCTAAATTTTACAGTATTGATTCAACCCTAGGGACAATGTAAGAAAAGAGATTTGTGTGCTGAATAGGTAAGAAAGAGCTTTCTGGAGGAGATGAGATGAGACATGTGATGTAAAACTTGAGGTTAACCTTAAACACTAGGGATATTTAGACACATAGAGTGGAGGAGAAGATATTTGGATTCACTTGCCAAGATAAGATTTATCCTGATGATTTCATTAAGTATGTTATATGCATACCTCATACGGATAAAGGGAGAAAAACCAACAAAAGACCCGTGGGATGATAATTGTCTTCCTAAACTGATTTAAGTCCTTGATTTTGATTTTATATACAGTGCATGGCAAGAATCACTTTGTGAGCTTGAATCACTGTGTCCACAAAATACAGATGCTGACACAGGAACCTGCTCACGTCCAGTACATGGTGAATCATGCACCAAGAGCATGTCATAACACTTCCATGACATCTCTACTTGGGCATCTTTGAGCACCACGATCCTTGCAGGTTCAGAAACAGAACTCTTCATTTACCTAGATACCCAAACCTATTCCCAATCTCAGTAAATGTCCCTATTCCCAACTCCTAGCAATTCTGTGCTCAGGCTAAAAACCCAGTACTCACTTTGAAAGGCTCTCTTCCACATTGTACGTATTATCCATCCTTAAGTCCTGTTGTTCTAGCCTCAAGATATGTTCTAAAGCCAAGCATATCTTGCATTCCCCATAGTGAAAACCCTAATTTGAAGCACTGCGACTAGGTCTCCCTGCTTCTGTTCTCATCCCTCTATAAAGCACTTACCACACAGCACTTTAGAGTGAACTTTCAAAGCTTGAATTAGAACATTTTATTTCCCTGCTCAAGACTCTGCCAATGATTTTTCTATAGTATTCAAAGTCAAATCCAAAGTTCTTACCAAAGAAGAGCTAAGCTTTGTCAGCCTCCCTCCTGATCTGTTTGTCACTGCACCTAGGAGCTCCTGGGACTTTTGCATCTGTGGTTATTTCTGCATGGAAGCACCTTCTCTCAGAAGTTCACTTCCTTACTTCATTGGAGGCCATTCAAATCTTAGCTTCTGAGATAGATCTTCCTGAACCTTTTATCTATAAGAACCTGCCTCAGATGCCCTCTATATCCCTGCCATTTTGATTTTTCTTCATAGAAATAGTCTTTATATGAAACATATACTCTTCTCTATTTTTCCCCCAAGAGTTCATGAAGACAGGCACCTGATCCATTGTGCCCATCTCTGTGGTTTCTGCATTGAGGGTGGTGTCTGTGCATAATGGATGGTCAACAAACATTTCATCAGTGAACAAATAAACAAGTAATATATTTTGGGAGACACACTGAATGTTTCTTGTCCAAACGGTATATCACTACCCCTAGATCTGGGTCCAATGCTTGGGAAACACTGATGGTCTCAGAAGAGCTTAAATGCTTGCAAAAAAGTACAATAGTTTTAAATAATGTTAGGCTATATTCTGGTGTATTCTGGATTTCCCTCGTGCGAGGTCTTCTGGGGTAGAGACCACAGGACTGATCATGAGAAGTCCTGTGCTCTGGCTCCTGTGTTGTCTCCAAATGTATCTCCACTAATTGAGACTTTGAGACTTTATACTTCCAATAAGAGGGTTAATCTATGTACCTTCTTTATAGGATCTCAGCCAAGTCCAATGTGAAAGAAAATAAAGTCATTAAGGTGAAGACTTTCTAAAGTGGAGTTGGGAGATTGCTAGAAGACTGCTTTCACATTTGCTAAAAGTCGAACCACAGAATGTTCCAGTAGACTTGGATAAATAACTAAAGTCAATATCGATTCACTGCCCCTCAGTGTCTCTCAGCTAATAGTTCTCTAATTGATGAACCAATAAGAATAGGGTTTCCATTTACGATTTCTCCCCAGCCAATGAACTGTATCCCCGAACAGTTTTTTTTTGCAGACATCCCCTACAAAAATCCTCTCCTGTACTTTATTGGCTTAGGGGACTCTGTTCACGACTGCTCTGATTCAGCACAACTGGATTGCAATTATTTGTTTCCTACATAAATGCTATATTCCTTTACTTCTATGCCAATCACTTTTTTTTAGTTTAGATGAATATAAGTAAATGTATTTGAGATAGATATACTTGCCCTGATTTGAATATCACACCATGTATGCATGTATTGAGACATCATGTGTACTCTACAAGTATGTACAATTATGTTTCAATTAAAAAAATGAAGATAATGATTTTTAAAAAGGGACAGATAATGTTCCATTTAGAATTATTTAATGAGGATTGTATCATTAGACATTCATTATGAGAAGTGAAACCTCTAATAGATATGTGCGTGTATGTGTGTGTGTGTGTATGATCTATATATGTCACACACACATACACACATGTATACACATGTACATACATTTATTTATTTATATATATATGTATGTATGTATGTATGTATGTATGTATATATGTATTTATGTAAAAAAGGGTTTGTTGTAGTGATTTGCCCTTAAGGAATGGTGAGACTGGTTGAACAGCCTCTGTAAGCCTTCGCCTTTGCCTGTGTAGCTGGTGTCAGACATGGAAGTCCACAGGGTGGGCAGAGTGGAGGGAAGAGGGACATAAAGCTAGGGAGAGCAAGGAGGGGCAGGAACCTAGGAGAATGTGCTAAGACCCATCAGGTCCTCTTGCCCCAACCTTGATGGCTTGGGTTCCTCAGGAGAGGTTGTGTCTTTTGTCTGGAGCTAAGCACATCCCAAGCTCAGGAATTAGAGCAATTGTTGGAGGACTCAGAGGGAGGTGTCATGGCTTCATTAAGCTCTGCTGTTCTTTGTCAGTGAGGTGAGCCTGCAGTTACAGGACAAGGTGTGGGAGCCACCGAATGGCTGCTGCTTCACTTCTGCTGCCAGATCTTGAACCCGAAGGTCTCTTGTGACCCACAAGACCAGAAACATACAAGGAAGGGAAAAATAATAGTTTAATCTAGTCAAGCGGCAAATGACAAAGTCTATACAAAGTACGCTGGTGATCTCATGAGACGACAGGTTTCAGATGTGTATAGGAAGAAAACATCTTCTCCCTTTTCTGGGTCTTTGAATTTACAGATATTGTAATAATGGTACACATGCATGGCAGAGAGGGGTGGGGTGGGGGATTCTACTTTCTCTTTGCTGTTTGAACAGATGGATCCGGATCCAGAAGTGAATGGATCCAGAAGGAGATAGGAGATCATCTATCCACCCCACATGCATTATCGTTGGAAAATCTAAAGCCCAGAAAGTTCCATATCTTGTCCAAGGCTATACTTCTAGCAATTGGTACCTTTGGAAATAGAATTCAGGAATCTTGAGTACAGGTTTATTCCAGGTTCCTTCTTTTTTATCATTCCTACCCCCCAGGAACACAGGGTGGGTTGTGGTCTCTGGCAGACAATGGGTCAGAGCTGGGCATGCCCTAGATAACAGAGGTAACTAAAAAAAAGGGGCACTTGCAAAGGAAGAAGTGGCTTTGTCAGGCAGTCGATAGCTATTCCTTTGCTTGCTTTGCCCTGAGCTGTAGGACCTGGTGTTCTGGGAGCCTTGAAAAGAAGTGGGGTGCATACATGACCTGAGGAAAAGGAGCTGGAATCACTTCTTCTTGTTCTCTGTACCAGAAAGTAAAAGATGGACCTCTCTGCATTCATAGGCATCAGTATTTTGCTCCCAAACCCTAAGTTAAAACAAGGCTGAGGGTTTGCTGAGGACCAACTGGGATGGATATGAAGTAGAAGCTTGGTTAGAACCGTTCTGTCTAGACAAACCACAAGTGGAGACCCCTTGAATAAATGTGCCACCAAGAGTTTCCAGGGAAAAGATTTTTCATTTTAGTTCACAAAGACAATCTCCAGTTAGTGATGACTGGTTTTTCCTAGTGTGATATTTTACTCCTTTGGTATTTATCATGGTTATTGACTTGACTTTTATAACTCTGCTCTTTTGTCATTTTCTCAGTGCATAAGCAAGATAAGCTAAAAAATAACTGAAATTAATAGAATATTAAATGGTACGGGATGTGTAGAAGCAATTTGAGTCAGATTAAGATCAGTGATGAGGCTACACACTCCACCCTACTCTCTACCACTTCGGAGGTCTTTTAGATTGAAGGAATACTGGACTCTTGCTTTGTGTGTGGGTGGGTGGGGGGAAGGGGGCAGGAATCATTGAGTCACACATGAAGTCACTGGGAGCTGAATATATCTGTCATCTCAACTATCATGAAGAATTATCAAAAGTGGTCATGCTTAAGGTAGCCTAGATGGTGTGCAGTCAGCCAGGAGTCGGCAAATGCATTCCCGTTCCTAAGGAAATCCTCCCAAACTAACCAGTTAAATGATTAATGCACAAATGAACACTTCAGCTAGAGAAGGATAAGCCCTTCTTATAACTTGTCTGTGCTGCACAAGGTAGTTTTCAGGAGTATTATTGACATATTAAAAAATACGCATAAACTTGTTCATAACTTATGGCTAACTTTGGTTTTCACTTAGAGGTGGGATGTTGGGCCCCCTTAGAAGTATTCATTCTCATTTATTCAGCCTCAATATTATATTATAATTAAGAATATTGTAACTAAGAATTATTATATTATGTTAATTATATTATATTATTTTATATTATAATCAAGAATATGCAGGCAAAGTGGTTGTTAAATCTGAGGCTATAATTGGTGGCCATAGATTAAATATTTCCTTCATGCAACATTAAGGGGCTGAAAAGGAACATCTGCTTAATAGCTTACATGTTAAAAAAAAAGAGAGAGAAGGAGAACAGCTGAAGAAATGAGAGACCACCAAACTTGAGCAGAGTGAACACAGAATCAGTCTTTTAAAATTTATGATCTCGAGGCTAGGATGTAGCTCAGTGGTTCAGTGTGTAGGATGAGCAAGGCCATGGGTCTTATTCCCAGCATTTAAAAAGAAAAAAATTGATAAAACTTAGGGATCTGTTACTTAGAAAAGGATTCAGTTTGATTGGCAGTCTCAGGTCATAAAGCTTCTTGAAGCCAAATGTCAGGTCTGTATGATGGAACCATACCTGATAGCATAACTGCTCAAAACAACAGTTTATGGAGACTTGATGAATTCTTGGGATAGGACAATCTGTGTCAGTCATGGTTTTTAGGTTGTAGAAATAGTTTCTAAATAATTAAAATTGTATATATCTTTGTTGGCATTTGAGCATCCCATAGAGTTCAGGGAAAGCTCAGAAATTAGGTTTCAAAGCAAAAACCAGGACAGCGCCAATTAATAAACCCACCTTGAAGCAACAAATAGACTGTCTTTCAGGATGCTGCCTTGGGATTGACAGTGTTACTTGGTTCTGTCTAAGAGCCTGATTCTTAACAGAGGCCTCTGATTGGCCTAGTTTGGGTCACATACCCCCTCCTAGAGCATGGTTCACTGTGACTGTCTCACTCAAGGCAAGACAGGGTCGTGTGTGCAGTTGGGCAGGTTGTGTGCTGCACAACTCTAGAAACTTCTATTCCACATGCTGAAAGCCCTGGTTCTCAAAAGATCAAAATGAATACTGGGGTGGAGGTGGGAAGGGTATAATGTCAACAAGTAGGAGAGTCAGTATTTGTTAGAGAGACTGTAGAGGGAATCCCACAGGGGTGGCACAGTTAGGCAGCCTTCCCACCCTGAATGTTTCTTCCAAGTGTTAAGTTTTTGATCTTCTATTAATGGTGACCTTGACATGAATCAATGCACTTAGAATCAGGTTTTTATTGTTTTAAAATTATGTTGAAAGTGAAAGCATAAGTCTTTGTGTGTTGAGACCCATGCTAGTTACCAGTACTTTTATCCTACTTTGGCTCTTCTGATGATTTTTGCTCAAATATGCACAAACCTCTGTACATTTGAAATACCTAATTTGTGTGTGTGTGTGTGTGTGTGTGTGTGTGCACGCGCTCTTTAAACTGCATTGTCAAGAGCTAATGTACTTTAGTTGGTTTTCATCTTTAGATAGATATTCGATTTTAGCAACTTGTAAATGACTGCTGAGTAGGACTTGGGAGAAGTCAGGAATTGTGCTGAAATGGCAGGACTCACAGGGATCTGAAGTTCCAGACGGTGGCTGAACAGCAGCTCCCCAAAGGATACTTAGCAGCACCACACTGCTGGCTCAGGGCTGGGATCAAACCCAATTTCCATTGTGAACTGCACCTCCAAATGCACTGTTCTACTAAAGCATTTGTGGGTTTTTCTTTCATGTACTTCAATGGTATTGGCGAGAGGTTGAAAACTTTGCCAGATACATAATTGAGGCATTGTATGTTGTGAAATAGAACTTGTTTTCCTTAAGAGCTTTATTGAGATAAAACTTATATACAAGAAAAGTTCAATGTACCATTCATTATTCAATGGATTTTTGTGAGTTTACAGAGCCGAACAACCATGAGAACATCACAATCCCCAAAACAAATAAACAAACAAACGAAAACCTTAAACCAAACAAAAAATAAAACAAACAAAAAAATCCTGTTTTAAAATTCCTGCCTATTGATTTGATAATTGCCAAATACTTGGAGAATCTTCTTTTTGTTGTATGAAATCAGAAAAATATTGAAACAGGTTAAGTTACCTAAAACTCTCATCTTCAATTAAATTGTGTCTTAAGAATAAAATATTTTTTATATAGTATTCCATGAAGACTTGACTTCCACAACTTACACATGAATTAGTCACTCCCTGGATTTATATCCAGTTCTTGTAAGTATGTTTAATTTTATTTATTTTCTGCTTTGTCTTAGTCTTCCTCTGCTGAGGACATCTGTGGCACCTAGTAAAATGCTTAAACAATATTCCCTCTAAGCTGATATATGTGGAGTGCATCCAGGGTGTATTTTTCAGGCATTTCCTGGGGAACAGATATTATAGGCAGGAATCTCCCTTTCTCCTCCAGATCAGAGAAAGGTTGGAGCTAATTCACAGATTACAGGGGGAGAGAAGGAATCTGGTAAGGATCTGTATTGAAGGACCTTCCTCTGAGTAATAGTAACTTCCTCTGTGGAAGATTCTTGGCTTTTGAGGAAAAAAATTAAAGGAGCTAAGGAAAATTACATAGATAATCTCTACCCCTGTGCAAAGTGGTTTCTCCTCAGCCTCGGGGGAATTCCAACCTTGTGATCTTCAACCTGTTTATCCAAGTTTAATTAGGTCCCATAAAAACAGATAGGGAAGTCTGAAATTGTTTGTATGGAGAGGTTAAATGTGTGTGTGTGTGTGTGTGTGTGTGTGTGTGTGTGTGTGTGTGTGTGTTTATATAGAGATCATTGTCAGGTGTGGTGGCACATGCTTGTATTCCCAGTACTTGGGAGGCTGAGATAGAAGGATAGCAGGTTTGAGGCTAGCATAAGGCATCTTTGACCTTATTTCAAAAATAAAATAAATAAATAAAATAAAAGGGTTGGGGGTATAGCTCAGCGGTAAAAGGCCCTTGGGTTCAACCCCCAGTACTGCATGTGTGTGCATACACATGTAGAGACTATTAACAAACAGGAAAACAAATGATAATTACAAAATTCACGACCTTGGGGAGAATCACAGGGATACTAATGAAGAGTATACATGAGATGCTACAATGGTCTTAGCTACTTCTTAAGATATAAGTTTTTGATTATTCACTTAACTATGAGTATATATACATATATATTATCTGTAATGTAGAATATACTGTTTATAATATCATATCCATTATATTATGGGAACAAACAGTATATAATGTTTATAGTAATATTATATATGTTATATTGTAATACAAATAATCTAGTAACTTCATAGTCTCACTTATGAAATATATATAAAATGCATACATATGCATACAACTATTATGTATTTTCCCTGAAAAAAAAACTTCATAACTACTAGCATTTATCCAAGTAGGGCATGAGTGGTTTGACATTGGACACCTTTTTTATATAAACCACTACATTAATTATTAAAAATTAAAAATATGATAATCTCAACTGACATCAGAAAAGCAATTAATCAAATGCTACAATTTCTTGTGAAATACTGAACTTGATGGAAGGAAATTTCCTTCACATCATAGATGGCTATCAGGAAATGACAGGAAAGATCATATTTAATGGTAGAATCTCAGAACCATTCCAAGTAGATGCTGGAATAAGAAAAAATTGCCTATTGTCACCATTTTAATAGTAGCTATAATAAAAAAGAAAAATAAGTAGGGAAAAGTAACGTTGTAAAAATGGAAAATTGGCATCATTTACAGACAATCTATGATCTCTTTAGAAATTGGTAAGGGGAATAATGGAAATCTTCAGTAAGATGGCTGAATCCCAAATCAATATTCAAAAACCAAGAGCTCTCTGTATCCTGTCAGTAACTAGTTTGAAATAAATATAAGAGAAAACATATCCTTTTCACATAGTAGCATGAAAACCTATATAAAAAAACCTCAAACACTTTGTTGAAAGATCAAAACAGAGAGAACTAAGTTGACGTGTTTCTGAATGAAAATACTTAATATTTGTTTATTCAACAAATGTCTATTAAGCCCATACTATATGCTAAACTCCCTTCCACATACTGAAGGCAATGTAAGAAAAAAATAATTGCTGCAATGGTAGAGTGGCAGGCTTTAAACCAAGAAGTGTAAATACACAGCATGCCATATGGTGAGAAGTATTATAGAAGAAAAATATAACGCAGTGGAGTTAGGTCAGGAGTGCTGGATGGTAGGGTGGGGCCACCACTTAAATAGATTATTCATCATAAAAATCCTTATTAGGGAAATTGCATTTCAGCGAGTCAATAGTTGTGTGGAGGGAGGGGTACAGGCCTGTTATGATTAGATATAGAATGGCCCCTTGAAGAGCTCATAAATTGGTGTTTGGAATTACTATAATTGAGTCCTGAGGGTTGTAATCCCAGCAGTGAATAAACCCATTGTAATGGATTTATCTGGATGGTGACCCAGGTGAGTAGGATGTGGGTCCCTGGGAGTGCATCTCTGAGGATTATATAAATGGTTCTTCCTCCTCTCCTTGCTCTCTCTCTCTCTCCCTCTCTCTTGCTTCTGACTTCGATGATGTGATCACAACCTATTTTCTTTCCCTCTCTCCATTTCCTTTTGCTGTGCCCCAAACCCCAAAATCCATGGCCCCTGGTCTCACAGGGGCTGAATCCCAAACGAATATATAAAAACCCTAAAAAAAAATAACTCTTCTTTCCTCTAAGTTGCATGATTAGGTTTTTAGATTATGGCTGTGAGAATGCTGATTGGAAGAAGGCTGGAAACATTGCCTGGTGCATTGTGAGTGGGAGCCATGAGCATCAGTGAGTGGGACAGGGAAGGCGAATGGCCAGTGGTACCCTGGAGGCTGCTCTGAGCTTTGGCTTTGTGAGGGATGGGAAGAAAACCATGGTTATCAGTGGAGAATGCGTCACTCTAACTTGCATTCGGAGAGAATCACACTGGCAATTTTATTAACAAATGGCTAAACAATGGAAATAAATGATGGAAATGGCAAACCTATTAGGGTCCAGGTTGGGGTCAAACATGCTGAGAAATAATCAGATGTTGGATGTGTCTTTGAGATACCCAAGGGGGAAGGACGTTGTTGATGATTGGGATTTAAGGTATTGAAGAAAAAAAGAAAGGAGGAAGAAAGAGGCAGAGAGAAAGAAAGAAAGAAAGAAAGAAAGAAAGAAAGAAAGAAAGAAAGAAAGGGAGAGAAAGGAGAAAGGAAGGAAGGAAGAATCAGGAATAAATCGGATGATGTTTATTCTCAGCAAATGCAAACTGAAGTTGTCCTTTACTGAGGAAAAGACTATGGTAGGGTAAAAGTGGGCTTGAAGGTGGGGGAACAAGCTCTATACATGGTATAAGGATGGCAGTTCTTCCTAAAGGAATCACTAAATGCAATGCCATACCAACCCTAATATCAAGAGAGTCTTCTTATGGAATCTGAAAAGCTGTCACTAAATTCATCTGGAAAACAAAAACAAAGTAGATCATTATATCACATCACATATACTCTCACACACATATAACCTGGGTAAGTTGAACAGGCAATTCTAAAATCTAAACAAGAGTTAAATATATTCAAAAATGTATAATCTTCTAGGGCCAACTTTATTAAGCATAATAAAATTGAGAAAATTAATGTAAATGAAAATTCAGTTTAAGTTTAAAAATAAACAACAGAATGGAAGAAAATATTTACAAAGCCATAAAAAAAGTAATGAGTTAATGTTCACAATAAACAAATAATGTTGATGTATCAATATAAATAATATCTCAGCCTCATATAAAAGTGGTCTAAGAATATAAGTAGTACTTCACCAAACAAGAAATTCTAGTAGTGAAGAAACTTATAGTTTTACTTTTAATGGAGAAATGCATATAAAGCAGAGTATTTTTTAATGAAAAAATAAAGCAGAGTATGTTTTAAGGAAGAAATACAATCCAGTGTGAGTTTTATTTTATTGGTGGTGGTGGAAGGGTAAAGCACTGACAACATTTTTAAAAGTTAGACATTATTTAGTGTTGGAAAGAGCATGGGAAAATAGACTCTCTTGTAAGTATTCCATTGATTGATTCTTTAGGTTAAAACAGGCCTTTTATTTTATGGAAAAAATACATATTTAGAATATTCTCATCTTTTGACCTACAATTCTATTAATTGAGAAAACATCCTTGAGGAATAATCAGGCATGCTCATTAATATTCATGTATAAAGACTTTCTCAGCTGCACAAATTCAGATAAATGTCAGTAGCCATCAAAGAGATAATAACTGCTGCCCCCTGGAGAGGTCAGGGGTCCCTAATAGAGCCCCAGGGGCTCTATGTGGAGATTGACAGGTCTGTCCCCTCTTATTCCATTTCTCACTGTTTTTGTTATTAGTGGTGGTGGTGATAATGGGAATTAATAATTAAATTGTGTGTGTGTGTGTGTGTGTGTGTGTGTGTGTGTGTGTGTATAGTACTGGGGACTGAACTTGGGGCATTTTACCTCTGAGCTACACCTGCAGCCCTTTTTATTTTGAAACAGGGTTTCACTTGGTTTCTGAGAGTCTCACTAAGTTTCTGAGGCTGACCTTGAACCTATGATCCTCTTGTCTCAGCCTCCCAAAGACTGAGATTATAGATGTGTGCCATCAAGCCTGGCTTCTAATTATTATAATTGTAATAAAAATTACTGGTAGATAAAGATATATGTATGAGAATGTTAATTGTTACATTAAAGTAAAACATGCCCTATAACAGCAAAACAATAAAATACATTATGGCATGTCCCTATCGTCTGTTGACAGGCAACTAGTTTTAAAAAAGTTGATGTAATAATATTTAGAAAGTTATTTATGATGCATTGTTAAGTGAAGTTGAAAATTGAGAAATTAATGTATGTTATATACTTTTTTCAATGTAAAATCTACAGGAGTCATTTATAAATCATTTTAATTACTCAAATTTACATAATTTTGCTTACATCTTCTTTTGTATTGTTAAACTGTTCACTTGCTCTTCATGTTAGTATCACTGTTCTTTTTTTTTTTTTTTTTTTTTTTTTGCGGTACTGGGGATTGAACCCAGGGACATTCTACCTCTGAGCCAGACCCCCCAGCCCTATTTTTTTTATTCTTTATTTTGAAACCGGGTCTCACTAAGTTGCGGAGGGCCTCACTAGGTAGCTGAGGCTGGCCGCGAACACGGATCCTCCAGTCTCAGCCTCCCGAATGCTGGGATTATAAGCATGCACCACCACGCCCGGCTCACTGTTCTCTTGATAAGAGGATTTCATCCTATTTTTGGTAAACTTATGCTCTGCCAGTTTTTGCCCACTGAGGTAGGGGAAGGAAGTGTGGAAATGAGAGATGTCAGTAAATGTCACCTTCTGAATGTTCCACAAGACATGATTTGCATAAATAGTATCTGTCATGTACATTAAGAGAAGTTAATACTTTTTTGGTCACAATTTTAGGAAATTTATACTGAATACCAGTATTACCTTTTGCAGTTCAAGAATGGAAAATATAAACACAATATACACACTACTATAGGAACAGGAACTGACTATTTTAAATTTTCTGGCACAGTTGTCTGGAAGAATGTATTTTTTTAAATACCAGTTATTTATTCTGAAAGGATTTAAGAGCCATGGTGTAATCCTTCCTCCAGCCTGGGGTGCTTAAGAAAAGTGTGATCTGCTGGGCGTGGTGGCACATGCTTGTAATCCCAGTACTTGGGAGGCTGAGAGCTGAGGATCTGGGTTCATGGCCAGCCTCAGCTACCTAGTGAGGTCCTCCGCAACTTAATGACACTCTGTTTCAAAAATAAAGAATAATAAATAGGGCTGGGGGTATAGCTCGGAGGTAGAGTGCCCCTGAGTTCAATCCCCAGTACCGCAAAAAAAAAAAAAAAAAGAATAATAAATAGGGCTGGGGGTGTAGCTCAGAGGTAGAATGCCCCTGAGTTCAATCCCCAGTACTGAAAAAAAAAAAAAAGAAAAGTGTGATCCTTTGTCAAACTTTTTGCCATGAGTCAGGGAATATATCCACTGGAGACCAGCAAAGGTCTGGCTGGGGTTGTCAGTTATTGATTACTGGTCTGAGAATGTTCCTAAACTTGCCATTCCTGGTTGTCAAGATTGTGTATTTTGTCACCTATAATTTACAGTCAATTGCATTAATAATAGAGATTGGACACTGACCTATTCTAGAGCTACACATCTAGCAAGACATTTAAGCTGATAAGCTCCAGATCTGGGAGGTACCTGGGCTGATGTGATTTGTATGCAAGGGAGCACGCATCTCTCAGGATCAGTCTGTACTTTGTGTTTTGGACATGGATGGTTACATCTGGGGATCTGAGACCTTCTCCTAATGCTTTTTCTACAGCCTGTCATGCTCCTTGTTCTATGTTCTTTCTTAAAGCTAAGTATAGTTGGTGCTGGATAAATATTCTGTGACCTGTAACTTGAAATCTACTAATGGTACCCTTTATAGCATTATATCAATTCGTTTTAAGCTAAACAATAGTCTCAGATCAGTGAAGTGTGACCATCATAAGATGGCAAATTGGGTCTGGAATGTTAAGAATGACAGCTCTAGGTCATTAGGAATTAATTTTTATGAGGAGGGTTCTATAAATTAAATATTAATGAACTAATTTGTACATAATGAGTAGGTTCTTAATTTTCAAGAATAAAAAATTATTTAGGTCTAATTCTCTTCCTAAGGATTTTGGTCCCAAAGAGTATTGTATGATTAACAAATTTTAGAGACTAAAAGACTCAAATCAATACTTATACCTAAGTATTGACAATTAGACTTAAAGATGATAATGGGAATACATAGAACTTTATCTGACAAGAGGAAGAATTTTACCTTAATACAAGTAGAAGAAAGGAGGAAGGTGGAAATAGAAATGTTACAGGGTTTTTTTCTGGAAAGTTCTATAAGAGAAAGCAGTTCAAATGGAAGTAGTGCCTCTTTTCCTATCCTCTTTCTGCCTACTTGGTACTTGCTGATGTCTGGACAGAGGAAGGGAAGGGATACCTGAAGTTTAAATCAATTCTTCCTTCCAGAAATTATAAATGTGTGCTACTCTGAAGAGTTAAAATTGAAAAATGAGAGAAAGAATTAAACACTAACTTATTAATAACCTAGAATAAAGGTTGTAAGTGAAAAACAACATGGGTAGTTTAGAACAATGATAAGCACCCGCAGCTGAAGGGTGAATGATCAGGGATAAACACGTGCACCAAAAGACATAAGTGTGAGACAGTATTTGGGTGATGGTCACTCTGACACCATATGACCAAAAAGAAATTCCCTCCAGTTTCTCTTATTAACCTAAGCATTTCCCATATTGAACAATAAAGAGAATAGTTATTTTTCTGCTTTGCACAAAAGGAAAACATTTTATTGGAGTATTCTTGCTAGGTAACTGAAAAAAAATTAAAACTCTCTGAATCTAAATCTTATTTTAGATTCTTCTCATAATGACTTCCTCTCTTTGCTAGTAGAGTTTACATATTCCAGAAAAAAAGAGAGGAAATGTCTTTTAAAAGTGACTGGTGATCTGGTTGTGGTGATGCAAGGCTGTAATCCCAGATGCTTGGGAGGCTGACACAGGAGGATTGCAAGTTTGAGGCCAGCCTGGGTAACTTAGTGAGACCTATTTTAAAAAAATGATTAGTGTGTACAAGAACAATACAAAAACAATATGCAAATTTATAAAATTAAAAAATATGTTTTAATCTATTACAATATCCCAAGTTTTAAACAAAAAAGAAGCTTTTTATCTTATTACCAAATTTTCATTTCCATTGCCCACAGTAACCAATTCACTAATTCTGTGATTTAAATTCTATTGCAGTTATTACTGCTTTTCAATGAATAGATCACATAATCAACAGCCATCAATAATCATCAATAATTAATTCTCTAGGGCAAAGTTACCTAAAGAAATATTTAATTTGGGTTTATAATGTAGGTCCTTGACAGGTGCAAAAGATTTATAGTGATTATTATAACTATAATTTATTTAAGTTCTTATCTAGCACGTACTATGTGCCAAGTATATAAAAACAAACTCCACTAACGCTCACAACAGCCCTATGAATTAGGTGATTATCTCCATTTCAGACAGGAAACTAAGGCCTAGAGTGTTGTCATAGTTATATATAAGATGTCCCCTAGAATATTTATTAATATTCAGGGTTGATAGAGTGGAGTCATGAGGGCTGTAATCCCAGCAGTGGATAGATCCATTTTAATGGGTTTAACTGGGTTGTACCCAGTAGGTTGGTAGATGTGGCTGGAGAAGGTGGTCCCTGGGGATGTGGCCTTGGAGATGATATATGCTTCCTCCTCCCCCTGCTGTCTCTCTTGCTTCCAGCCTCTGTGATGTGAGAAGCACAGCCCATCTGCTCTTCCTCCTTCTGCCTCCTACCACCATTCCCTGAGATCTGGGGTCCCCAGCCCCACATGGAATAATCCTGACACCATAAGAAAATATATCTTGTTTCCTCTAAGATGCATGGCCAGTTTTTTAGATTATAGCTGCAAGAATGCTGACCAAAACAAGAGGTTTCCAGGAAATATCAGAGCCAGGATCTAAAACAGAAATGTCTATTTAGTTCACTTGCCCATTTTTGATTAGAATATTTGTTTTCTTAGCAGTGAGTTCTTGAGTTCTCTATATATTCTAAGATATTAGACCGCTATTGCAGGAATAGCTGGCAAAAATTTTCTCCCATTCTGTCTGCTCTGTTGAGGTTCTTGATAGTTTCCTTTGTTGCACAGAAGCTCTTCAGTTTAATGCAATCCCATATATTGATCCTCCTTTTAATTTATTGTGCCTTTGTGGTCTTGTTGAGAAAGTTTTTACCTGTGCCTATGTGTTGAAGTGTTGGATCTATGCCCTTTTCAAGTAGCTGCATCGTCTCTGGTCTAATTTCCAGGTCTATCAAGAACCTCAAGAGAGCCCACAGAATGGGAGAAGATTTTTTGCCAGATACTTCTCTGACAGAGGACTATATAGAGAACTCAAGAAACTCACTGCTAAAAAAACAAATAACCCAATCAAAAAATGGGCAAGTGATTAAATAGATACTTCACAAAAGAAATACAAATGACCAATAAATGTATTAAAAATGTTCAACATCATTAGCAATCAGAGATGCAAATCAAAACTACTTTGAACTTTCACCTAACCCCAATTAAAATGGCAGTCATTAAAAACACAAACAACAAGCTGGGCGTGGTGGTGCACGCTTGTAATTCCAGCATTTGGGAGGCTGAGACCGGAGGATCTGGGTTTGCAGCCAGCCTCAGCTACCTAGAGAGACACTCCACAACTTAGTGAGACCCTGTTTCAAAATAAAGCATAAAAAATAGGGCTGGGGGTATTGCTTGGAGGTAGAATGCCCCTGAGTTCAATTCCCCATACTGCAAAACAAACAAACAAATAAAAACAAACAAAAAACCCCCAAACAACAACAAATGTTGGCGAGGATGTAGAGAAGTGAGAACTCTAATACATTGTTTGTGGGATTGTAAAGTAGTGCAACCACTTTGGAAAACAGTATGTAGGACCCTCAGAAGAATCAAAATGATATGACCTAGCAATACCACTTCTGGGTATCTACCCAATAGAATGGAAACCAAACTACCAGACTAATGCATGCATATCTATGTTTATAGCTGCATAATTCACAATTACCAAATTATGGAACCAGCCAAGATTCCCACCAACAGATCAATGGATTACAAAACTATGGTATATGTGCACAATGGAATTTTGCTCAGTCATAAAGAAGAACAAAATCATCTCATTTGTAGAGAAATGGATGGAACTGGAGAATATTATGCTGAGATTAGTCACAAAACGTGAAAAGTCAGATGTTCTCCCTAATATGTGGAAGCTAGGGAAAAAGTGGGTGATAAGAGGGATTCTAGATGAAGAAGGAGAAACCTTAAATGAACAAAGAATGTGACCTAACAGAGAGATGGGGGGGGGGAGAGAGAAGCACCCTAATGCACGTGATGTACATTCACCAACATATCAAAATCACTAAGTTGAACATGAGAAGGAGAGAGGGGGGAGGGAATGGGGTGGGAATTGGAGAAGGGTTAAATGAGAACTGTGTGCATGTGTGCCTCTACCATCCTGTACCTCATTAAGATGTACAATTACAATGCACCAATTAATTTTAAAAAAATAAAGAAAACAGGAATGTCCACCTGTAGAGTTCTTTTTACTACCATCCTGTTCCACCTCACTGAAAATGGATAAGGACCAATGTGGGGGAAAAGAGTGCAGATACTTCCACTTCTAATTTGCTCAGGGAGGCAATTTCAAGAATCCTCTTCTTTTTCTTCACTTTTTTTCTTTGTGGAATGCCCAGTGCTTTTCTGTCTTGTCTCAAAGCCTGGTTGCTACAGTGATATGACTGATCTTCCTTAGGGCTTTTCTGAATTTTACACACACACACACACACACACACACACACACACACACACACACACACCATTTGTATAAAAGCTGCCTATATTGATACTATTTCAAAATAGGTAACTTGTATCATAACAGAGGGCATCTAAAAATGGAAAAACTAGACCAGTAGCTTATTTCTTATGCTATGACAATAGGAGAGAGTGACCAAGTTATAGAGCAGCTGGAAATAGAACCTGGCATGCGGGTGAAGGGGGTGGACAGCACCAGGGTAGAGATACTGCGTGTCAGGGACAGGGTGAAAGGGAGAGGGGGGCACCAGCCTCATCAGTGTGTCTGAGCATCAACTCCCTGCAGATAGGGAGAGTGACCTAGAGTGACCACACTGAAGGATGGTGCAGGATCCAGATAATCAGGCATGGGCACTGCAACCCATGAAAAGATTACTTTATGTACTTCAAAGAATTTTTATGCAATAACAAAATTATATACCCAACTGTAAGTCCACATTTTTAAAATATTTTATGTAGAATATAAAAGAAAAGGCTTATTAAAAGAAAATATATCATTCAATATGGAAACATGGAACAGACCTAAAGACACTTTCCCTGCAGCTTGGCTCCTACAGGAAGCTGGGGGATTTAGGGATGGCCTTGGGATCAGTTTTGCAGAACATGCTGAGAACCTTCAGGAATTCACTTCTGAAATTTTCCAAGGAGGAAACAGGTGAACTCTACAACTTTCAGTCCTCCTCTTCCTTATCCCTCCTCTTCCTTATCTGTAATCATTAAATGTAATATAATATCAATGTTAATTTCAACAGAATCTTTTTATAGAATCTGAGAAGCTGACACTAAAATTCACCTGGAACACAAAACCAAATGAAATTATGACCTCATACCACATACACTCTCACATGGACATGATCTGGGTAAATTTCAGAGATAATTATAAAATTTAAAAAAAGAACCAAATAAAAATTTTTTTATAATCTTCCCCTAGGGCCAACATTATTAAACACAATAGGATTGAGAAAGTTAATGAAAATGAAATTCCAGTTTTAAGTTTAAAAACACAGACTGCCCTACTAGGCAGAAAGACACTGCTGGCTCTTGGTTGGATTTCAGGAGGCTTTCCTTAGATATTCTGTTTGTAGCATCCTTAACCTACGACCCACCAACATCCTATGATGTATCTTCCATAGAGACTCACCTTCAAAACTGCCCCAGGACACTTCTGCACTGAGAATAAAAGCTCACAGTCCCTTAATGCTGCCGCCAGAGTTCCATGTGGCCCTCCCAGCCCCTTCTGCTTCCCTTCCCATCCCTTCCCTCCACTCTGTGCCTCTTCTCTTCCCCCTTCTATTCCAGTCCCTTCCTCTTCCTGCCACACTATATCCCTAGATCTCAGAATAATAGACCCTGGTACAAAATGTAAATATTCATCAAATGAAAGGATCAAATGGGACAGAGGAATAAAGGTGATTAAAAATCATTGCTATGGGCAATAAGGAGTCATTAAAATCTCTCAAATTTTTTTTGAATATGAAAAGTCTGCTCTCTCAACATAATCTTTTTTGCTAGGTGTTATGGATTAAAAATAAAAATAATGTATTTCTTTGTTCACTTGGACTACTCCTCCCAAACTGTTCTCATTTACTTTTAGTCTTGAGATTTTAACTCTAATTAAATATTTTTAGATGGGTGCAAAAAAGTCGAAGATATAGATTTAAAGGGAGATTTAAATGAGAAGGGAAGGAGCAGCGAAGATTGGAAGAAGTTCTCCAAACTAGTGTGTTCCCCAGAAAAAAGGGAGCATCCCCAAGGTGGGGCTTGTGGGCAGGGTCAGTCCACCTCTGGACCTTGGGAATAAGTAGAAGGAGTATAATCCAGTTCTAGGAGCAGGAGACACACCTTTTCCCTTTGATCTTTAGAACAATGTGAAGGCAACATAATTTACAGGAAAGCCTTCCTCCTTCACTCAACGAGGAAGGCAAACCACTCCAAGATATTTTCACTCGTTCTTTATCCTATCTTCCTAAATTCAACTCATCCATTTTTTATACCCAGCCTCCTTCTGTGGGATGCAAAAGTATCTTGGAAAAGAGTGCACAATTTTGTAAAAATAACCTTTTGCTTTTGATACTGAACTCTTCATTCTTTTTGGTAAATCTTAACCTTGCCGCAGAGCAATAGAAAGAGACAGAAGAATTGCTCTGTGGTCATTAGCTCTAGGAATTCAGGTGGAATAAATCCTCTACTTTCATTCTGGGACCTTCATCCTCTAGTAGAGCTCTGTTGAAAAGGTGGACTCTATCATTTCCAGAACTTTGCTATATACACATCGCTGTGGCCGTGCAAACCATCTTATCCATCTGATCCAAAGTCACAGCATCTTCGTGTGAAATCAATCTCCATCTTACCATCACCCCTTGTTGTTATTTGCAGGTGCAGGTACTTTCATGGTCAAGAAGGAGAGAGTGTGCATTGTATGTGTTTGGTGAGCTTATGTTCACTCATCTCTGTGCAACAGAGTATGGGAAAGAATTTCCTTCTTAAACATCAATTATATAACAACAACAAAAAACATGACATGGAAGTCCCAGAATGGGGAAGTTTTTCATCTTCATTATTTCTTACTGCCAAGAGGATCTCAGTTTAATAGCATTTCACTTACAGGCATGACAATAAAATATGTCTAGCTGGAACGTAAGGTAAAGTCTGGGGAAGGTAGGCACAGCTAATTGTATTTATGCCAGGTGTTGAGAATAATCAATATGCCCTTGTTCTATTATTTATGTCTGGCCTAGCAGATACACGCCTAATGCTCAATATTTTTCTTAGCTTGTTTTATTGCTAGAGTTCTGGAACTCCATGCAAATGCCCTTTCAAAGAAGAGGAAGGATGTCCTAAATGATTGTACTGTTAAGCATCACCTGAGCTTAGAGAGGTGGGTAACTATCTTCAGCAACCAGTTTCTTTTTCCTTCTTATAATAATCCTTGTTCCTGATCCATAGCTTCAAGTTGGCATTTGAGGTTCAAGTTACCACTTACATTTCTGGGGTGAATCATTCTCCACCCCAAGATTTTGACCCTCTTGGCACATCGTGGTCTTTAGTAGAGAATGGTTGCTTTCTCACGGTAAAAAAGAATGTTACAAGATAAATAACCAGCCAGGTATGGTGGCATATGCCTGCAATTCTAGTACTTGGGAGGCTGCAACAGGAGGATGGCAGGTTCAAGACTAGTCTCAGCAACATAGAGAGACTCTCAACAAATTTAGTGAGACCCTGTTTCAAAATAAAAAAATAAAAAGGGCTATGAAGTGTAGCTCAGAGGTAGAAGACTCCTGGGTTCAATCTCCACTACCATATATATATACACAAAAAGATAAATAAGCATTTCATATGAGGCCCCTAGTTTTTTTGTTTCTTATGAGGCCCCTGCATGTTTGTGTTATGACAGAAGCAATTTATCCTAATAAGATCTCGAGTAACTGGGTCGATGGCTCCTCTGAGTGGTTGGAGTGCTGGGTACAGCTCCTGGTTGTGGCCTACGATGCCCTCGGTTGGATTCCTTGGCATGGTGGCCAGGGTACCCTGTGAATCCTGTCACTCACACCTTCCCATAGTGGCGTTCCCATTGGTCTTTGTTTTCTGAGCTATATTTAGAAGCCACTCATAGAAAAGGATCTGGTATGTTTCCTGTGGCAACAATGAATTGAACGGCTTGCCTGGCGGGACAGTGTCATCCCAAAGCCACAGAGCCTCTGGTCTCCTCTTCCCTGGCTCAGTGAACTCTCTGATTGCAGATGGGGCTTCCTGATGGAGTCTCACCTCTTCTCCAAGTTAAGTCCAATTCCAGGTCATCCCATGTGAGAACTTGGGATGGCTTACCAGTATCCCCGTCAACTTGTCGCCTAGAAACTCTAATGATTTTCCTCCACTCCACTTCAAGGTCTTTGCTCCAGACTGACATTTTTTCAGCTTTCCATGCATTCTTCTCTTTCCCAAGCTCAGTAGTTCTCATGAGAAATGGCTGAGTCTTATGACTTGGTTATGAGATATCGCTCAGAAAAGCTCATGTGTTGGCAATGCGGCAGTGTTCAGAGGTGAACTAATTGAATCATGGCGGCTCGGACCCCACCAGTGGATGAATCCATTTCATGGATCCATCATTTGAATGGGTTTACTGGGGGCTAATTGTAGGCAGATGCAGGTTGGGGGTGGCTGGGGGAAGTGTGTTACAGGGGGCATGGCCTTTGGGGACTATATATATTCCTGGTTCCCTTCTCTCTGGCTCTCTCTGCTTCCCTCCTGGTTACCACGAGCTGAGCAGCTTTCCTCTCCCATGCCCTTCTGCCACAATGTTTCTGTCTTGGAGCCTGCTGATCATAGACTGATTTTCTAAAACTGTGAGCCAAGTAAATCTGTCCTCCTCCAAGTTTTTCTTGTTAGGTATTTTTGTCCCAGTGTTGTACAGCTGACTTAACACACAGGGTTTGAACTTTATTTTTGCAGCATAAACAGTTGTTGAAGATCATCATCATAATAAATGTTCTTTTTTACTCAGCACTTATTAAGTGCCAGTCACTCTTCTAAACACAACAGCATTAAGAAGGAGGTACTATTAAAATACCAGTTTTACAGAGGAGAAAACTAAGGCCTAGCGAGTTTAAGTAACTTGCCCCAGGGCACTCAGTAATAGTGGCATAGGAGGGATTGGACACAGGGCATTCTTGCTCTGGCTCTTAAATCACTGTCCAGAAGGAGTAAATTCAGGCTGAGAACGCATAGGATTCGGTTTTCAGGGGAGTACCCACAGTTTGGAGAGTTTTCCCTCAGGGTCCCAGGGCACTGTAATGCTTGCAAATCAGCTCCCATCTGAAACCCTGGGGATGTGGTCATACAGCTAGGGAATCTGCAGAATTTCTTATTTGCTCCTTATCATTGGTCTCCTCTGTCCTGTCATAGAAAATCAATAGCAGTTTATGGTATCTAGTCTATATTCTTCCTGATGGAAATCTAGAGAAATAATTAGGGTAAGTTTTCACTTATACAAGAAGTTGACTAACTTCTCTATGGAGTTCTATGCTGTGAACCTATACTTTTACCTTACAACTAGGATATGTTTTATAGGCTGATGGCATTTCTGGGCACTTTAATGTTAACTTCCAATTTTCCTAATTTTGTGCATGACTTGTTTCTATTTTCCTTTTAAAAGCTATCATTTTAGTTCAACTGAAATGTTGTAAAAATGCATAAAACATTTGCTGAACTTTGCAGTTCCCAAAAAGCATGGGTGATATTAATAGTGTGATTATAACAAACCTCACAGTAAATCTAAGTGGGGCAGTTTTTGTGACATTTAAATCATCTTTTAATTTTAAAACAATTTTTTGATATTTTGAAGATACTTTTGATTTTTGGCCAAAACCTAACATTTTTGATATTTATATACTTTTAAAATCATGATTCCAAAGAGAATTGCTTATTAAAATTTTAATTCGTTTCAACTGAGGAGCAGACTGGTTGTATAACTGCCATCTCCTTGTTACCTATTCCATCTCTCCAACTTGGAATTGGTATGTAAAGCTGGTTTTGGCTTTGTTAGTGATGCTAGAAGTTCAATTTCTTACTCAGCTGGTGAAAAGTGTGTATGTGTGTGTCATGTGTATGGAAGTGCTGATGCATGTGACAATGTGTGTGTGTGTATGTGTGTGTGTGTGTGTGTGTGTGTGTGTATGTTATGTGCACATATGCATATACTCACACAAACACTATATTTAGTTAGGGGACCTCAAGAGAAAAATGAAGAGTCCAAAGTGCTAGATACTTTTACAGATGCTCTGTATCTGATTCCCCTGGTGAGGGATGCAAGGTAAGCAGCCCCTGGGGAACTGGAATGAGAGAACACTGTTATATTCACTCGGAGGACCCACCAACAAACACTGGGACCTTCAGACACACTTTCTGATTTCTTGTAACTTTCCTTCTATCAGGAACCTTGTGCTTTTCTTGCACATTTGCCTTGGTGAGGGGTATCTAAGCCCTTCAGGCAAGTTTAAAAAAAACAACAACATTTAAATTGGCAATTGTTCAGCTCATACACAAAATTGTTAATGCACAAAGACACAAAGCTGTTTCTTGACCTGGGTGCTGGTTATACAGGGGTTATCACAGCGTTTGTAACTTCTGTGCTTCTGTGAATGTTGTCCCGATTTATCAAAGCTGAACTTCGGAGTGTTAGGATGATGCAGAAGTGATTTGTGTCCAATGGAAACTGATTTTGGATGGTGCAAAAGTGATTTGTATCCAGTAGAAACTGTACTTGGAATTCTGAATTTGGATCTTTTCCCAGGATAGTAACACGTAATACAATACTCGTGGTGGGCAGCAGCAGCGAGCTGTAGCCCTGGTTAGCTCCCAAGCAGCTCCAAGGAGGAAAAACAGCTGAGACTCCACAGTGTGCCATGGAGCTAGCATTTTTTTTTTGGATACAAGTATTAAATAAATTACATGAGATATTCAACATTTAATTATAAAAATAGAGTCAAGTTAGATGATTTTGCCTGATTGTAGGCTAACGTAAGTGTTTTGACCACATTTATGGTAGGTGGAGCTAAGGTAGAATGTTTGTAGGCTAGATGTGTGTTCAAGGCATTTTCCAGGGCTAGGAGTGTAACTCACTGGTGGAGCACAGCCTAGCATGTGCAAGGCCTGCCCCACAAACTAAACTAAACTAAATACAAAATTAAAACATTAAAGCATCTCTCAAAAGATATCTTTCCCTTCCTTCCTTCCTTCCTTCCTTCCTTCCTTCCTTCCTTCCTTCCTTCCTTCCTTCCTTCCTTCCTTCCTTCCTTCTTCTTGTGGTACTGGAGATTGAACCAAGAAATACTCTACCTCTGTGCTACATTCCCAGTGCTTTTTGCTTTATATTTTGAAACAGGGTCTCACTAAATTTCTGAGAGCCTTGCTACATTGCTGAAGCTGCCCTTGAACTTGTGATTCTCCTGTCTCAGCCTCCCAAGTACTGGGATTACAGGCATGCACCATCATGTCTGGCTAAGGTATTTTCATTGTAGGATGAGTTTAATCAGGATATGATCCTATCATAAGCGGAGGAGTATCTATACTTCAACACACACAATTATTTCTAAAATCACATGAGAAAAATAGTGCTACTCAGTGTCAATTTGCAGCAGCCAGATCCAGATGTGTTAACTGGGGAAGAAAGAAGAGGACCATGGTCTGCTCAAGAACAGTGCTCAAAACAGCTATTTACTCACGGATCTGGTGACTCGTTTTCTCCTCTTGTTGTTGACCGTTAGGTGTGCAGTTGCTTAACTTGCCTGAGGACCTGTCCTGCCTCCAAATCTTGAGCATGCTCAGCATAAACTAACCCCAAATCTCATCCATTCAAACTATGATCTGCTCTTCAAGCTAGAGCTTTAATTTGCACTTTTCAAAGGCAAAGTCCCCATGTGAACGTGTGCTTTTAAAACTGTAATCCTTTTTCAGGGGGCTTGTTCCAAAAAATCAAAGAACAGCGTCTAAACAAAACTTGGAGATTTCTATCGTTGCTTGCAAGATAAAACGATGAAGCTAACTTAAGCTGAGCAGGTTATGCTCTTTCAAGTTTTATCCAAGAAATGTTTCTTTTTTTTTAATGAAACCAATGGATGTGGACAGAGAGTGGCTGGATTTCTGAGCTATTATTAAGGGAAAAAGGAATAAAGGCAGAAACGAGTTTAGGGATCTTTGATAAAAAGTAATATAGACAAAAAAAGGATAGGAGACTTGGCATTCAAAGAAATAAACATTATAATCTCCATAGATCTGAGATAAGAAATAGGTATTACTTTCTTGGCTTTGGGCAAAGTTAAGCTGCAAGAGGAAAGCTGGCATGAAAATGGATTCTTTTGATCCTTTATCCTCTTTTTGTCTTTCCTTTCTCTCATTTCATTCTATTTTTTTCCTTTGGCTTTCCTTTTTCTTTCCTTTTCCATAAACAAAACTAAACAAAACAACAACTGCTGCAATTTTGAAAGTTGTGTGAGTTAACAGCTAAGATGGGCTCATGAGGCCCTTACTAGCTTTGCTCTATCTCATGGACTCTGTTTTGTGTTGAGAGTAAAGGGACGTGTCCTGTAGTTTAAAAATGAAAGATGAACTACCACAAGCCAAAGCCACCACATCAGGCCACCTCTACAGGGCTCTGGAAGGATTGATGTTTTTTTAGCCTGATAATGTCCTTTGCTTGTCCATTGCTTTGCACTTAGCTATACCAATTTTTGTAAGTTAGTAGGGATTCCACACTGCACAGGAGCTTCTTATACCTTCACCTTCCCATCAAAGACCATTGCAAAAGGCAAATTTCTTAGCATGTTGATTATTGTTGGTGAAAACACTCATAATGGAGCCTGCAATTATGTCTCCTTGTCTAGAGGATTTTCTACGTGATTGGAACAGTGTAGTGGAGACCTGGTCAACCTTTACAGTGTCTGATGGGTACAACTTGTCTTCTCAATCTTCCCCAGAGGAACAGGACACAATGGCTAGGAGCTGTGGCAAAGGGGCATGGATCCTTCTGAGTTCTGAGGAGGTTGGATGAGCACTCTCAGGCCCTGCATGCTCAGCTCTACAAACGGGGCAAGGACGAGTGCTTCTTTCACAAGGTGTTGTGGGGCAGGTGGAATACTGGACTGGCTACTTTGTATGAGCCAATAAAAGTTTATTCTGATGAAGAGACCAAACCTAGTGTTTCTGACCTTAGATCACAAATCTCTTTAAGCCTGATGAAAGAATAAGAGTCAAAGCAGTCATGCTACCTGTTTATAACTTCCAGGTATCAATATCTTCTGTTCCTACTGACATTTTTCTCTGTGTACCTCATGTCTTTCAATGCTCTGGTCAAATGTACCTTCATAATAAGGCTGACATCAGCTATCTTACCTAAAATTCAGAGTCTTAATCCTTCATCCACCCCATTTCAGGTCTGCTCCAGCCCCATATCCTGCTAGATTTTCTTCATGGTATTTACCATTTTTCCAGAACACCATATAACTTTGTCTCTCTTTGACCTAACAGTGTGAGCTCTATGAAAGCCAGGCTGATTTGTATGTTTTCTATTAGCTGCCAACTCCTGATACCCTAAAAAAGTAGCTAACACAGAGCCAGGGCTTGCTAAATGTTTACAGACTGAATGAAAAAAATAATACATGTCCCTATGACAAAATCTTATTAGATAGAAAAGCTTAAACACTTAGAAAATGATGGTAAACTTTTGTGCATTTTATTAATTAGTTTTGTATTGCTGTGACCAAAATACCCATCAGTAAAAACTTACAGGAAGAAAGACTTACTTTCATAGTTTCAGTAGTTCAGTCCATGGTTGGCTGGCTGCAAGGTGGAGAAATCAAGGTGGAAGGATGTGGCAGAAGAAGTCACAGACTGTCATAGCTCCTTAATAGCTGGAACTTGAGCAAGGCTCGGTCCGCTGGAGTCCTGCAAGGCAGACGATTCCAAAAGAAGGAATGCGTGGCGTATCCCACTTTACATTATTATATTCTGGAAATTTGAGGTGCTTTGGGTTTTACTTTTATATTAATTATAAAAGAAAATGTCTTAGAAACATGTGGCCTGACAGATACTGATCTCTTAGCTGAAAAAAAAAAGCAGTGCCTGGAGACAACCCAATACATTAACCTTTTACAAGCATTAGTCTAGAAACAGGCTTTGCTAGTTTATCTAAATAGCTACTACCTGGTCCCACCTGGAACCCCTTAACTACCTGAGATAAGATAGAACACTGCTTAAAGGGGGGAAACAAAATTGTAAAGATTTTAACTAATGGAAAAGAATTTTTATATACCTGTTGTAACCTTAACTGGTTGAGGATAACCTTTGGAAAAACAAGTCTGTAAGAATTCCTGTTCTATATGCCTCATTGTAAAAAAAAAATAGTATAAAACAACGATGGACAAACAATAAAACAGATGCGCTTCTTCACTGCATTTGGTGTGAGCATATTCTCGCGACCTTGTCTCAGTCCACACCTATCAAGGGACCCCCGACCCCACTGCCTCCGAGGGCGGGAACCCGATAACAGACAGAGAAAGAAAGCTGCTAGGGATCTTTTGTCCCACATGGACAGAAGTGGGGTTTTAGAGAAGATCCAAGTTCAAGTCCTGGATCCTCTGCAAACAATGTGATTTGGAGTGAGTTACTTAACTTCACTGAGCTCCTCTATCTGTTTCTATAATGGGCATAATAATGCCTATATCCACGGGTGCTGGATTAAATGAAAATAAAAATTGATTTGAATGTGGTTATTATAGGAGAACCATGAGGCAAAAGTCAGATTTTTATCTCTTTGTCCTCAAGAAGTCAATAAATCTTGAAGCAAAATGGCAAAAATAATCTCATGAAAACTCTAGGACTAGAAAAGTCCACATGCAAGATTGTGTTATGAAAGCAATACATTACCCCATTAATCAGATCTTTTGGGCAATCAAATGAAATAAAAACTGCAGTAGCCTAAGTGATATCCCAAAGGTGTTTGTGCTCAAATCTCTGGAAACTGAATATTTTACAATGACCTTATGGTGAAAGAGACTCCGCAAAAGTGTTAAAGCTCTGGGTCTTAAAGTAGGAAAATTATCCAGGGTTAGCCAAAGGGATCCAGTATCATGACATGAACCCTTAGAAACAGAAAACTTTATATGGCTGGAGCCAGAAAGATGTGGTGGGAGAAAAAGTTGGACAGATTCATAGTGTGAGAACCATGAACGAAGGAGACCTTGTGGAGTGAGTGGGATGAAATGAGGACCAGCTTGAGTATGAGGACCACCCTCCACTCTCCACTGGCAAGAAAGCAGAGATCTTCATCCTACAAAGACAAGGAACTGAATTTGGTCAATCAACTGCCTGGTCTTTTAAGTAGATTCATATCCAGAGTCTCCAGCAAAGAACACAGCCTGCTGACGCCTTGATTTCAATCTCAAGACCTTAAGTAGAGAAACCAGTGGAAGCCAGCCAGACTCTTGATCTATGGAGACTGTCAGATAATAAATTTGGGTTGTTTTAAGTTGGTAAGTTTATGGGGATTTGTTATGGCAGCAATAGTACTTTAATGCAAAATCCAATGCAGCACATTTAAAATGAATACATTTTATGGTATGTAAATCATTTCTCAATATATCTAGCAAAAACAAAACCGTACAGCTAAAATGTAAGATGTTAATAAACTGTAACAGGTAGATAAGAATTCCATGAGGATGAATGTAGAGGTGAACAGTTATTTATACCCAAGAAAGGCTTCTGTATTAAGATATGCGAGTTAGGCCATTTTAATTCTGGTATCTCCTTTGAAATCTCATGCGTCCTAGGCAGAGTGAGTGCACATTTATATATGAAGACATATGCAAAGAGAAAAAAAAATTCATTTTTGAATGACATGAAAGAAAGGTCTTTAATTTTATGGGCCAAGGTTTAAAAACCTAAAGACAAAAATAAAAGATTCAGAAAAGTGTAATGGATTTTAGATAAGGAAAAGAATATATGCACGTTCAAGAAATCACGGTATGAGCTTGAGAGGTGCTTATCTGAGTATCCAGAGCTAGAGGCTGTGGAAGGGCCAGTTTCCCACTGTCACAGTCAGAAGTAGGGTCCCCCTGCTGCTGGTTTCCAGACCTCCTGCCACTCACTATTTAGAATTGAGACCCAGAAAGATGCATGCTCGGATCTGAAACTATAGGCCTGTTCAGTGATGAGCAGAGAGTTCTAGCATCTGTGCTGGAGAGGGCAAACTGCTCTCAGAGCCTTTAATCTCCACATTTTCATGTTTCTTATTTCAGAAGGGGTGAGGAACTCAAATTTTACTTTTTGTGTAATTATCATAGTAAAGCCAAAAAGCAATTTTTGTTTTGGCAAAGTCTATACTGATTTTTTTAGCCTCTCAGAGACTGATTAAATGGTATCACAAAGTTTGTGAGTGGGTTTTTTTTTATAGATTTATTTTGGCTCACAGTATAATTGGTTTTCTCTATTGGCAATTGAACCCAGGAGTGCTCTACCATTTGTTTGTTTGTTTGTTTTTATTGGTGCATTGTAATCATACATCTTTGTTAGGTACAAGCTAGTAAAGGCATACATGCACACATTTCTAATTTAACCCTTTCCCAATTCCTGCCCTACTCCCTCGCCCTCCCTCCTCAGGTTCAGTTTAGTAATTGACTTTGATATGTTTGTGAAAGTACATCATGTACATTAGGGTGTTTGGTTTGAGAAAACTTCTCACTAAGGTGTGTGCCACCATGCCCAGTCTTCTTTAACTTTTACTTTTTCTTTTTTTTTTTAATATATAAAATATCACTATCTTGCACAGGATGTTCCCACAATCTTGGGTGCAAACAGGTCATGAAAGTATGAATTTTCCTTAGTCTGGGACATTAAGACCATTTCTACATCACCAAGACAGTGCCTGCTTTTGAACCCACCTATAACCAATATTGGCATATCTATTTGTTGAAAGCCACATAACCACAGGGAGTTCTCTATGCAACTTTCTATCACCCCTTTCTCTACTCTTGAATGGAAGTAGCTCTGATTTCCCCCATTTCTCCACATGGAAGTATTATCTTCATTTTCTGACTGTATTGAAATCCCTTTGTACTAAATACTGCTTGGAATAATTCCACAATCAGCTGGTTTTTAAAATATTCTTCTAAATAACTATATATTTTTAAATGGCAATAGCTCTTATTACAAGCTCTGGTTTTTATTCAAGTGTGGCCATAAAAACTAATCAACCACCAAATAGACAGTTTATCCCAAGCAATTTCTATACTGTCTGTGATCTCCAAGATAAAATAAAGAAATGCTGCCCTGATTTAATGTGTCTTATTGCAAAGACTACAGACTTTAAAGGGATGTGAATAGGGGTTGGAATTCTGGTTCTACAAATTAATAACTGGATGTCCATTGTCAAGATAATTAGTTCCTCCAAGTCCTGTTTTCTTGATCTGTGCCATGGAGGATATTTACGTGGGATGAATGTTTGACATGGTTAGGGACTTTCTTTGCTCCTCCCATACCACCATCATCCAGTTATACCATAATCTTCCCTAAAAGGAAAAAAAAATACACAAAGTCACTAATCATCAAGAAAATGCAAATCAAAATCACATTGAAATATCATCTCACTCTAGATAAAAAAGACAAATTATCAAAAAGACAAATTATAATTGCTGGTGAGGATGTGGAGAAAAGAGAACCCTCACACACTGTTGGGGGGAATATAAATTAGTGCATCTATTATAGAAGGCAGGATAGAGGTTCCTCAGATGTTTAAAAATAGACCTGCCATGGGAAAGGAAATCACTATGTTGAAGAGACATCTGCACTACCTCATTTATTGCAGTATCATTCTCAATAGCCAAGAAATGGAATCAACACAAGTGTCCATCAACTGATGAATGGATAAGGAAATTGTAGCACATATACAGAATGGAAAATTATTCATGCATTAAAGGATGAATCCTGTCCTTTGTGATAACATGTAGGAAACTAGAGGATATTATGCTAAGTGAAATAAGCTGGGCTCAGAAAAACAACTTCTGCAAGATCTCCCTCTTATGTGGAAGAGAAAAGTTGATTTTAAGAAGCAGAGTGCAGAATGATGGTTATCAGAGGCTGAGGAGAAAAGAAGATATGAAGAGAGATTAGTCAACAAATATAAAATTGTAGTTAGATTGTTAGGCTAAGTTCTAGAATGCTATTGCATAGTAAGGGTGACGACAAGCAGTAATAAGGTATTACATATTTCAACATGTTTATTTATTTATTAATTTAATTTTTTTAATTGGTGCACTGTAATCATACGTCTTTGTTAGGTACAAGCTGATAAAGGCATACATGCACACATTTCTCTTAGAAATGATAGATGTTTGAAATGATGTATATGCTAATTACCCTGGTGTGATCATTGCACAATGTATACATGGACTGAAATATCACCAAATTTGTACTATTATAATTTCAATTAAAGTAATATAAAACTTAAAAATGCTTATGTTTAAACTGAATCATCATTATACTCACTCTCTTGTCCTTTGCCTTTCCTGGGATTTTTTTTTTTTTTGAGGGAATGAGCTTAGAATAATTTGCTTAACAAAACAATTTGTTTAAAAATTGTTTGCTTAAAAATTATATACAGTAAAATTTATGTGTGTTGTGTGGGAAGGTATGTGCATGCACACATGCAGTTCTATGACTCATACATAACACATAACTAGAATATTTTTCACCCAAACAAATTCCCCTGGACTGACATTTTGTAGTCAAACCATCCCCATTCCCATCTGCTAACCAAGAATCTGTTCTGAGTTCTTATGCTTTTGTCTTCTTGAGAATGCCATATAAACAGCATTATATAGCATGTAACTTTTGGAGAAAGTTCTGGCTTCTTTCACTCAGCATAATTTGCTTGGGATTCGCCCATGTGTTTGAGTATATCAGTAGTTTGCTCCTTTTTATTATCCTTTCCACAGACAGATTGGCGTTCAGCCTTTGACATTGTGAAGGGCATTTGGGTTTGAGTTAGTATCACATTTTCTGAGCATATTCTTTTCTTTTCCCCTCTAGACCTCTTTGTTTACAATAATTGCAAGACCAGAAACACGCAGCTCCTGGTCTGCTTCTATTTCTTCTTTTTGCATGGCTGTCTTCCATGGGCCTTGATATTGGAATCAGACAGTGACAAAGGACAATTGATTCATTTGTCATAATCTCCATTGATCCTTGCTGTCAGCCCATTTTAGAGGTACCTACTACACCCAGAAAATACCTTGAGGTACAGGGAAATCACAGCCCCTGGAAAAAGTACAGCAGGTTTTCTTGCAAAGTGAGTTGATTTGAATAGGATTGTGAGCAAGACTGACTCTATAAAAATCATGAAGTAACAAGAACTTTTTTTTTTTTGCTCCCTAACATGTCTATTTTCAAATGTTTGACTTTTACAGTGCCCTCTAGACTAGGCTATGAACTCTCCTTTCCCTTACTGTGTCTTGATTACAGATGATTTGCATTGAATTCTAAATGACTAATGCATTAAAATGTCAACCAGGAGTATCTGTAATTTTAAAAAGATCGGAATCCTTAGGTATGGAGAGGAACATATGAAAAAAAGAATTTCATATATCATTCAGAGTGGAGGAGGAGCATACATGGAGACAAAATGAAGTTTTGAGCACTGTTGAGAGTACATCTACGTGACAGTTTGCCTATGTCACACTCATATGGGTCCAGGCTTCCATGTATAAATACATATATTTTTTTGGCTCAAACTAGATTTCATGACAACATTCCATAAAGGCCCCATTGTGACAAATCATTGCCATTTTAAGAAAATGTGGCAATATATCCAATAGGAGAGGATTCCTAGGTCTGACTGATTGTTTTACTGATTTGGGACCAGGCATGTGTGGGTACAGTCCTTACTGCAAGGGATTGTTGGTAGTTTGGAAGTGTTTTGGTGGAAGGGCAGGAGGGGAACCATAAATGTTCCAGTGCTGAAGGTCGAGTTATTAATGTTTTCATAAATCTCTTGCTGAATCTGAATCTGTGCTTAGGCTTTTTTGAGAGGGGCCTAGTAATACAGATAATATTTGTGCATAGGCTGGGCATGGTGGCACATTTCTGTAATCCCAGTATGTAGGAGGCTAAGACAGGAGGATTGCACGTTCGAGGACAGCCTCAGGAAGCAGTGAAACTCTCATCAACCTAGTGAGACCCTGTTTAAAAATAAACATAAAATAGGGCTGGTGGTATAGCTCAGAGGTAGAATGCCCCTGGGTTTAATCCCTAGTACCACACAAACACACACAAATATGTGTATGTATATATCTATATCTGTATCTCTATCTCTATCTATATCTATGACTTAGAAAATGACTTAGAAAATCTCTCTATATATTTGTACATAACATGTACTCAGTAGTATCATTTCTCAGATTTTCTAAGTCATTCTAAAAGTGCATTGGTAGTCAAAATAGGCCTTCCTGAATCAGTTGCTTAACAATGACAGATAAATGGCTTTTATCTACTAGTCTGACATATCCATCTATCTACTCATCCACTCCTTTCTTTAAATATATGCTCTCTCATTCCAGAGAGAAAATGAGGCAGGTACCTCAGCATTGCTCAGTGCAAGATGAAATTACTCATGCTGCATACTCTCTTCCTGAAATATTCACTTTGCAGAAGAATCTGTGGATGATGGGGTGGAGGAGGTTCTGAAGTCTGGCCAGAGGATGAGGGACGCCAGGAAGGTGGCACCGACACACATTCTGGCCAGGATGATGCTCCTTTGCCTTAAACAGTGAATCCTTGGGCAGAACTATGAAATCTGTCAACATTTGGACTAGTCAGACTCAAGTTTTCCTTTTTTTAACACTGGGGGAAATTTCACTGAATATCGTAATAGTGTGAGCAAGATTGAGAGAAAGATGCTTACATTAGCTAGGGAATAAAATTTCAGTGGATCAAACCCTCCCAATAGGCCATGTGCGTTTCTTCTCATTGAAACTGAAATAAGGAAATAACAAAATAGAAATTACTGATGGATGTTTTAAACTGAGCTATCCATGATCGTTTGGTGTAAAAGAAAGGAAGACACAGCCCAGGATAAATAAAGTACATGTTCTTTCTGGAAATCATCGATTTAATGCTGGTAGATTCAGAGCTTTTATTTGTTGAATTGAAGTATGCACAGATGTGTTATGGGGCAGAGTGAAAGCTCAAACTCACTTATAACATCCACTGACCCCTCCTACACACACACACACACACACACACACACACACACACACACACACACTTTAGAACATAAGTGGACATGCTCACATACCCACATGCATGCACATGCAGAAGCCCCGCAGGTCTTTCCTGTTGTTATAATTAGATATAAAATGTCCCCTAAGGAGATCCTTTCATGTTTAGAGCTGAGGTAATTTGAGTCACGTGAGTTGTAATCCCAGAAGTAGATAAACCCATTGCAAGTGATTTACCTGGATGGCACCTGGTAGGCCTGTAGGGTGTCTCTGGAAGTGGGTCCCTGGGGGTGCAGCCCTGGGGATTATGTAAAGGCTTCCTCCTCCCTCTGTTTGCTCTCTCATGCTTCCAGCGTGAGTGATGTGAACACAGCCCTCTGCCCTGCCCTGACATCCGTGGTCCCCAGCTTCACATGGACTCAGCCCGAAACCATAATTAAACAAATCTTCTTTTCTCTAAGTTATGTGGTCAGCTATTTAGAGTATGACTGCAAGAATGCTGATGGATGCACCTGTCGAGTCCCAACGTCGAGTGCACCTTCTGAGCTCTTACGGAGAGATTCAGCTATGCCAAAGAGCAAAGAGACAGGAGGCAAGGCCGTGTCCCCCTCAACTCCTCTTCTCCCTCCTCTTCCCTGTATTCCCAGCTGGGGCAGGCTGAGCCTGGGGCTGATCACCCCTGGAATGAGCAGGTAAATCACAGAGGCTGCCATAGTCTCGACAGGTGGCCAATACGGGGCGGCTAGCGGAGAGCTCCCCGGTCAGCCTTGGGCATACTCTGCTGGGCCTCACACTGCCCAGAGGGAGAATAACAGGTGTCTTGGGTTTTATTTCCTTTCTTCTCTGGTTCTACCCCCTTTTCCAATCTCCAATACTTATTTCTGCCCTGCATTTCCAACATGTAAGTCTGAAGCTCCTCAAATCACTGTATTCTTTCCTCGCTCCCACTTCAGCTATATGATTTCCACTTAATCCACACACCATCCCCAGTACCCTAGGGCCCCTGGCTTACATTAGTATTCAATAATAATCTCTCCTAAGGGACACTGATATTTTTTAAAGGGCTTTATTAGGTTCATGTTTACTTGGTAAAAAAAAAAAAAATGAGTAGGAGTAAATTTTTGGACACATGAGCCTTTAGGTAGTCTGACAAGAACTTTGTGTCTGTTTTGGTAAAATCTCCAACCCACCTTTTCGAGGCATGCAGGAATTAAAATACATACATGGATATTAGAATTCTAAGTCTGAAAGTACACAGGCAAACTGTTTTGAGGAAGCAGATGGCTCACCAGATACATGAAATAAGCCTCTTCTCCACCTTCCCAAGTAATGTGCGTTCTTTCATTCCCTTGCTGATGCACAAACATTGTCTAGTTTTTACTAGGTCTCTGATACTAGAGACTCCCAGAGAAATAGAATCTGACCTTGTCCTTGAAAAGTCCGCCATCTGGGAATAGGGAGATAACTAACTTCATTTCTGTTACAGTCCTTGCAAAATTGGGAGTGAAGCAGTTGCAGACAATAGTCCTGACTTTGAGCAGCTGGGGAGGCTGTTTAGTGGTTTTATGAGCTGAATGTCACAGTGCCTGTGGCGCTGACAAATGGGCTGGATGGTTGAGGGGCTGCCCCCAATCAGGAAGCCAGGCGAAGAGGAGTAGGCTCATCCTTCTGTCAGTGAGAGCTGTGAATCAGAGCCACACAGAACCAGAGGTGTGATCATTAAAGGTGTTACTACCTGTAGTGGTAGCCGGATGCTGTCACACAAAGAACAGAGCCAAATTCATTATCATCATCATTATTGCTGTTATCATTTAAGGCACCTAAGTATCTCACTAGTCACTTCCTGAGGGTAAAAGTAATAACCGCTAACACACCACCCAGGTATCCAGTACCGTTTCTGATAATGCAGTTACTCTTGAGTTCACCATATTCTGTATGATATGGCCATACTCTTTCTGTTAGTAGATAATGATACATCTCCAGATTAAGGAATCATGCAGCTGTTAGACTTTGTAACTACATCACATGTTTCACTCAACATGAGACCCATCTGATAAGGTTCAGCCTGGTAGAGCATGGTCTTCATTTGGCCTGTTTCGGTTCAGAAGCGTTGCAGGTTCCCCCAGAGCAAAAGGTCTTTATAGTTACTTGGGAGAGAACAGAGGAAAGAATGACTGAGTTTTCCTAGGAAAATTCTGAAGGGGCATAAGCAGGCAAAAGGCAAAGGAGGAGCTGATGTCTTCCAGGAAAACCTGCTCATAGGTTGAGGTGTGTTTTTTTTTTTTTTTTTGCAGTACTAGGGATTGAACTCAGGGGCGTTCTACCTCCGAGCTACACCCCCAACCCTATTTTTTATTCTTTTATTTTTTGAAACAGGGTCTCACTAAGTTGTGGAGTGCCTCACTAGGTAGCTGAGGCTGACCGCGAACCCGGATCCTCCGGTCTCAGCCTCCCGAATGCTGGGATTACAAGCATGCGCCACCACACCCGGCTGAGGTGGGATTTTGGAATCAGACAGAACCCAAATGGTAACCTTGCTCTGTCACTTTCTACAGTCATGCTATGGCCACATACTATTGGCGCTTACTATCGTCACTGACTGTCAGGTCAGGGACTTCTCAGAGCTTCAGTTTCCTCTCTTGCAAAATGGGCAGCGATACTTCATTGGCAGGCTCGGATGAAATAAGATGATGCACTTGAAGTGTTGCTCGTGACAGTGTCCTTTGCTTTTGGAAGGGAGGAAGGGCAGGTTTTGGCAGGACCAGCTGGCCTACAGGCTGGGGCTCATGAGTCTGGAATCACTACACGTGGGAGGTGTAGACAGACATATCCAGAGATGCCATTCTGCAGCCATGTGCTCAGGGACCACGGTGTGAACAACCTTAGACATCACAGTGAGGAGGTTACCTGGCGAGGGAGCCCAGGCTGAAACCGAGAATGGCAAATCTTTGCAAACACAGCTCCTGAATCTGGGAATTGGAGGCCATCATGCATTTTAATAGCTTTAATTTGAACACAAACAAATACTCCACTCAGCAGAAAGTAACCCTATTTATTTGTTAAACAGGGCCAGTCAGACAGCCACTTGGCAGCACGTTATCAAGAGTTAGTCTGGAAGATTCCTTCTGTATTTAAAACCACAAGACTCACTTTCTCTTAAAAATACTTGATACTTTGGATTTTGTGTTAATTTTCCTCAATTAGATCTAATTAGTGTTTCTTCACTGTGCCATATGTAATGTTTGCCTTGCCTGGCAAGGTGATAAATTGCTCGGGTTTACTATTTTGTCTCAAGGCTATTTGTAAAGGGAAAAAACCAAGTACCCTTTTAATGAATTAAGGTTCCCTAATAAGGGTAACAATCTAAACGAGCCATTAAACAGCAACGTGTCAGCACAGGCGTAATTGCCCATTTTTTTTTTTCTTTTTCTTTCTTTCTTTCTTTCTTTCTTTTTTTTTTTTTGCTTTTAATGGGAATTAGCTGGTTTATATTTTGTGATTTTAATGTAAAAATATATACCTGACTACAAGCCATCTATCTTATATGCATACTCTATCTCTATCTCTATCTCTGTCGATATCTAATCTATCTATATATTATCATGTCCCATTACATGAAAAGAAGCCATAATCTATCAAAGAATTGTGGCTGTAGGGATGAGCGCAGTATAGAAATGAACAAGTGGTGTAGAAAGAAATGAAACACATCTGTCTCTTACAGGGCTTAACAATCAAATAGAAATGGCCGACCACATCATGAGGCTCTGGAAACAAGTTGATCCGATGCTGTGCTTTAAGAGTGCAGGCCAAGCCGGGCGTGGTGGCGCACGCTTGTAATCCCAGCATTCGGGAGGCTGAAACCGGAGGATCCGGGTTCGCGGCCAGCCTCAGCTACCTAGTGAGGCACTCCGCAACTTAGTGAGACCCTGTTTCAAAATAAAGAATAAAAAATAGGGCTGGGGGTATAGCTCAGAGGTAGAATGCCTCTGAGTTCAATCCCCAGTACCACACACACACACACACACACACACACACCAAAAAAAAAAAAAAAAAAAAGAGTGCAGGCCACAGGATGAAGGGATGTGGAGAAAGTGGTACCATTTCAGTGTTCTGGATGGGGAGGGGAGAGAGTATGGGCAGGGCCTTGGAAGCCTCCCTGTGGGAGATCAGATTGCAGTGAGGAGTGAAAGGTTGATAGGTATGAAAGGATTGCGTCATCATTATGGGAAAGTTTGGTTGTTACTTTTCTACTTTTTCTTTGCAGTACTGGGGATTGAACTCAGGGCCATTCTACCTCCGAGCTATACCCCCAGCCCTATTTTTATTCTTTATTTTGAAACCAGGTCTCACTAAGTTGCGGAGTGCCTCACTAGGTAGCTGAGGCTGGTTGGGACTGGATCCACTGGTCTCAGCCTCCCAAATGCTGAGATTACAAGCATGAGCCACCACGCCCGGCTTACTTTTTCTTATTTAACTGGAAGTGCCACCATCTTCCTGAAAATAAGTAGCCCTATGCCTTTGGTAGAAAATTTGGAAAGTATAATAAAGAAGAGTGGCGCAACATATCCTAGAAGAAAAGAAAAACCCTTTGGTATCTGGTTCTAGGGCCATATAAAACGGTGTGGTATTTGCTTGTAACCTGTACACATCCTTCTGAGTACTTCAAATCATCTCTGGATGACTTATAAAACCTATATAATGTAAATGCTTGCAGATAGTTGTTATACTATGTTGTTTGGTGAGAGATGGCAAGGAAAAAATTATCTGTGGTGTTCAGTACAGACACAACCGCCCGAGGCCTAAGTCCATCGTGAAGGAGATGCCGGGCCAGCCGTTGTCAAACAAGTGCTGGAGAGAGGCTGAGGACTTGTGCAGTGATGGTTGGATGCCACAGAGCATACCTACACTGTGCTTCACTTGTCTAGATTCAGTGTAATTTTCCACACATTCTTAGAACTTTCTGGAATTTTCATTTTTGAATATTTTCAATCCAATCTTGGTTGAATCCAGAGATGTGGAACTTGTGAATATAGGTAGCTGACTGCATAAGTGCTTCCTTTCACAAATCATTCCAAGTAATGATGTGAGCAAAATCATCACACAATGGGCCTGTGAGTATTATTTTTCCTCTATTGTTGGGCAATATTTTTTGTTCCTGAGTTTTACTACCATAATATCATTGTAATGAATAACCCTATAAATAAAACATGCATACACATCTAAATATTTTTTTAAGAATTTGAAAGTGTGATACTTTTGAATCAAAGGTGATGAGAGCATTTTAAGACTGACCAACTTTCTTTTTAGAGATATTGTAGTCACATACACCCTTGAAATGTTGGACAACATGTCCTTTTTATATATTTCTTTATTCATCATTTATTTACATTTTGGTAATGGAGGTTGAACCCAATGGCATTCTTCCTCTGAGCTACACTCCAGCCCTATTATCCTTTTATTTTGAAACAAGATCTCATTAAGTTGCTGAGACTGGCCTCAAACCTGTGAGTCTCCTGTTTCAGCCTCCCAAGTACTAGGATTACAGGTGTGCACCACCACACCTAGCTATGCTGTTTGTAAAAGAAATTGCTAAGATCAAGTATTTGGAGTCATGGAATGGATATAAGACTTTAGCAGCTTTGTCTAGATACAGGAAGGTAGTTAAAGTTGCATAAGAAAGGAAGGAAAGAAATGACTTGTTACTCCCCAATGGACTGAGGGAGAAAATGATGCAGGGGTCCTCTGGAGAAGCTTGAGTTGGGAGTTGGGGAAGGAACAGGATTTGTCTATGAGCTGTATTAGTAGGGTAGCAGAGTTTTTCCCCAGGTGTATGTAGCAGAACAATAAACATTGTAATGCCGTCTAATGATTCATTTATTCATATTTTCATGAAATTTCTGTTGCACACTATGGCTTGGAAATCACTAATAGTAGTTTTGGGGTAAAAATTAAAAGCACTCTAAGGCTCTGAGATGGTGCCACTGTGATCAATAACTGATATTGATCACCACCCTTGTAGGCCTGTGGCACACTTGAGGAACATCACTAGAAGGAAAACAGATATGGCAGAGGTGCACATATGAATCACAAAATGACAAATAAGCCAGCAGTTTTAAGGATGCAAAGCACAGGAAAGAGAAGGCCTGGGTGCTCTGGTTATGACAACGGGAGGGTTTGACTTACTGTGGGGAGACATCTTGCAGAAAGTAATCCTCAAGCAGACAGATGAACACATGGTCGCTAAGTAAACCGAATGAAAGAACAGAGTTTCAGTTTCAGGCAGAAGGAAGCACATGCCAAGGTTCAAAGGACTGCAGAGATTCTATTGGAAGACTCTCAAGTATTTAGGTGTAGAAAATTAAATGATAAAAATAAGCTTTAAAGACAGCAAGTAAATGTAAGAAAATGAGAACAGTAAGGTGGAATGATTAGGCACACACACATAGAGAGGCAAAATTCTGGTTTTGCAAATAATTGAGTTCCCTTTCTTTTCCTTTGTATTCCTAACTGCACAACACACACAAAAACACATAGTTAATCTCAATTTTCTGGGAAAGCCATGGGGAGATTCGGGATAGGGACATATTTGCTGGAATCAGTAACAGACAGAATGCACCCTCCATCTTGGTAGTCTCAGAATACTACAATCAAAAAAAAATCTACTGAAATGGTAAAGCAAGAGAGCCAACAGTTATTCAAACAAAAGAAAAAAATGTAATTTGTCATCCTAGCTATTAATAGGAGATCCTTATATTGCAAATAATATTTTGGGGTACAATTGTGTTTGTATTCGTTATGAAAACCTCTGCTGCTTAAAATCCTGTAGCGGAGAGTGTTGTGAGATCTAAGTGTAGACTTCAGATCCTATTAAGATAAAATGGATGCCAGAAACTTAGAATTGGGAGTTAGAAGGTATGGGTTCAGAGATGCTCTTTTTAGAGAAATTTATATATACATTTCATGTGCTTGAATGTGTGTAAAAATAGACATATATATGTATGTATGTGTGTATTTATATGCAAAAGAAGACTCTAATCATCCTCTTGATTTTAAACCACTTCAAAGCCATTCATAATACAGAAAATGGCAGTTTTTGTTAATCTTTCTCCATGTCTTTTTAGTTGCTATGGAGAAACTTTGCCAAAATATTTCATAAGCAGAAAGGAATAATTTAACTAACAATGAGCTCCAGAATTGAGCAGTCAGTACTCAGGAATGCTGAAGTGAATGGTCTAATCACTTGGTTTGAAGGATATTTGAAATGTAAATAGGCACTGTGACAAAGCAGCTTTCAAAGATTTATATGTGGCTTAAGCATCACAAATGAAAAAAAAAGTTCTAATAGAGTTAAAATGCCACTTGGAAAGTATCATTTTTTTTTTAAATTGAAGAAGAGATGAACAAAAGTGTATTAAGCAAAGTTAATATGTCATGCACTTTGAAATATATGAATGTTAAATATTTTTATATAGCAATAACTTAGGTTGAATTACTGCTTAATCAGATTATTGTGGCTAGTGGAAAAGCAATAAAAAAGGTAAATTGCTTAATGATATTTAATGAGACATGCTTATGAATTACCTAGACTGCATTTCATAATTTTCAAGATATTAGAGCAATTAATTGTTGTCTATAATCTTTATGTTGTTTTAGAAGAATTCTATTGCTAATCAACCTTTTTAAATGATTCAAGATTATTATATCATTTCTTTGAATCCAGAATCTTCTTGACAGTGGGATAAATTATTACATAGACCATAGCATCTAATCATTTTCAGGTAAACCTATGACTTGTTTGAGTTTGAACTTTCAGAAGACCAATTATGGCTTTATTCCTCTTATTCTGGATGATGGAGGCTGGAGATAGATGAGTTTATGTATACCATCCTTTGGGAAACTCTAGGGTGTTATTTTACATCCTTAGGTTTTCTCTCATTAGAGTTGGAGGGGTTAAATTTAACACGAACACAAGGCTGAAGATCCACATTGTAAAGGGAGGAGGAAGGTTACTGCATTCTCCTGAACTTCAACAAAGAAATGTTTGTCATTTTGCATATTCAAGTGAGAAAAATGATTATTTCATAGTCTTCTTATTGACTTGTAAGCTTCATGGATTACAGATATCTTTTCAGTCTCAAGTAATTGTTACTTTTTGTACATGGCTTATAATTGTCTCACCAAGTTTATAAAGAAAGTATTATTTTTCTTATTTCAGAATCGTTTGTTATCTCTTTAGGGATCTCTAGTTGAGCTTTACATTCAAACTCCCTGAAGACAAATTTCACAAATCCTTGATTTCTTTCATCACAGTTCATTGTTTGATAACACAATTTTATGTTACATTCAGAAACCATTAGTTTTTCTGTCACATCAAATGACCAAGTACAAACTTCTTTACTACTTTACTTCATTACTTTAGTAGTAAGCCAAAAATGAATAAAGATTGTACTTCTGGCAATTTCAGGCTATAGTATTTTTGACCAAATTTCAGGCAAGAGCATTTCAAATATTGATCAAAATATGTAAAGCAGTTGGGCATGTTGGCACATGCCTGTAATCCTAGTACTTGTAACCCTAGTACGTGGGAGACTGAGACAGGAGGATTATAGGTTCAAGGCCAGCCTCAGCAATTTAGTGAGACTCTTGGCAACCTACTTTGACTGTTTAAAATAATAATAATAATAATAATAATAATAATAATAATAATAATAATAATAAAGTCAAGGGATGGGAGTGTAGCTTGGAGATAGAATGCTCCTGGGTTCAATCCCCAGTAACATACACACACACACACACACACACACACACACACACACACACACAATGTAAAGCTTTTGCTTGAAGGTACTATGTAGACAACAACATTCTAATCAATTTTAGGTGAACTAATGAATAATATGAAAAGGCTACCAAATAATTATAGAGCCAAGAAAAGAAGGAAAAAACAGAATTAAGTCCTTCACTTGTCCCCTTTTTATCCTAAATGTGATGGCCAGTGACTGAGTGGTTCAAATATTTAGTTGTGCTCTCACCAAAAAGATAATCCGAGGTGAATGTAGATCAAAGTTAAATGTCCATGAGGGAGGAATAAGCCTGGTAAACCAGATTATTGAGGTAACGAAAAAATGGAGAACAAACGTATATATCAAAACTTGTGAAATACAATTAAAGTCCAGATTATGTTAAAAAAAAAAAAAAAAGGTTGAAGCCCGGGCGTTATGGTGCACGCCTGTAATCTTTGTACTTGGGAGGCTGAGACAGGAGGATCGCAGGAGGATCTCTTATATCTCACAAAATCTTCCACAGAATGGAAAATTTTAAAACAGCACCCAATTTATTTTATGAGAACAACAAAACTTAAACACTAATATCTAACAAGGACATTCAATGAAAAGAAAACCACAGCTCAGTTTCTTCCTGCAAAATCTATGACAAAATCCTAAAATAGTAGGAAGCAAAATGTAGCATTGTACAAAAGATAGCATATCATGATCAAGTTGCTTTTATTCTAGAAATGTGAGTTTGGTTTCATGTATAAAGTCAATATAATTCACCATTTTAATAAAAGAAAACATAAATGATCATTTTAATAATGCATTACACAATATATAATTTAAAAAGACTCAGTAAATTAAGGATAAAAGGTAACTTAAAATTTTATGATGGTTATCTGAGTAAAACTAATAGTAAACATTATACTCAATGGAGAAATGCTGAAAGTTTTTCTTTTGAGAT
>PVLC010011442.1:0-47086 GCA_004027655.1 Graphiurus murinus
TTGCATCTGTACAGTCTGTACATCTTTTGTTGTCATTATTCCCTAAACAATATAGTATAACAGCTACTTACACAGCATCTGCCTAGTATTAAGTGTAAAAGCATGTTCCCCAAATTACTGGCTTACTGTCTCCTTTTCCACAGTGACCCCCTGGAAATCTACCTTTTTAAATGAATAAACAGAAAGCTTCAGTGACAAATCTGGTCTTTTATGTATCTATGTTTTGTTCTGGTCCCTACCACCCCCAACGGTATTGCCCACTTTGGGAATCTATGATTTATTAAAGTACATGGGAAAATGTATATAGTATATGCAACATTATGCTGCTTTATTTAGGGGTCCTGAACATGCTGAGACTTTGGTATCCATAAGGGGTTCTTATATACTAGGTGACAAATCTAACTATGTTAAGAGAAGCCATGGGGAGGTCTCCTGTGAATAAACAGCAACAACTTTACTGAGATGTCGCAGGTTTAAATGTGTAAGGACCCAACCTTCCCAGACTTCAAGAGCAGGCCCAGAAAGGGTGCTTTGAGCTTTGAAGCAGTGGGGGCAATAGGCAGATGTTCAGAGAGCACCTAACTGCTTGTAGTTTCCCCTGTGGATTTCAACAGCTGGCTGGCAGCACAAAGATAATGTGATTATTTTAAGTTGTTGTGGGCTGTGTTCCAAATAGCTAAGATTGTCAGATACATGATTTCTAGATAAATATGGCTCTGAGCAATTCTGCACTTATCCAACTTAACTAGGATGCATGAAATTCTGAATTGAGAGATCTGAGTACTTGGAAAAGAAAAACTGGACTTAATTTATGACTTACATATTAAAGTCCCCCCCCCCCCTTGCCTCTCCAGAGTAATGGGGAAGTGAAAGAGAGTTAAGGATACTGGGAATGAGCATGTCATTGCTTCCTGGAAGACTTCCTCTGCCCCTTCCCCCATTATTGCATGGTCTCATTATAGCCAGGGCCAGTCTTCCATTCTTTTTCCTTCTGTCAGTGTCCAATCCTGTATCTGATCATTACTGACCCCTATTGTTAACAATTGTACTTTTCATTACTTATATAAATCTGAGTCTAGTCAGTTTCATGAGCAACTGAGTAGTCTTACAAATTTATTCAAAATAACTGATAAAAGAGAACCACATAAAAATTGATCATTGGGCTGGGGGTGTGGTTAAGTGGAAGAGCACTTGCCTAGCATGCCCAAGGCCCTGGGTTCCATCCCTAGCAATACAGGAGTGTGTGTGCAGGCACGAGTGTGGGCACACACATACACACACACACACTGATCAATTTCAGGAAAAAAACTTTGAAGTTAGAATCCTGCTTCAATGCTAGGTGTGGTGAAGTATGCTAGTAATCCCAGTACTTGGGAGGCTGAGACAGGAGGATCACAGGTTCATAGCCAGCCTCAGCTACTTAGTGAGGCACTCTGCAACTTAGTGAGACCCTGTTTCAAAATAAAGAACAAAAAATAGGGCTAGGGGTAGAGCTCAGAGGTCAAATACCCCTGGGTTCAATCCCCAGTGTGTGTGTGTGTGTGTGTGTGTGTGTGTGTGTGTGTGTGTGTGTGTAAGAGAGAGAGAGAGAGAGAGAGAGAAAGAGAGAGAGAGAGAGAGAGAATCCTGCTTCAAATGCTTAAAAGTTCTGGGTGATTTAAAGACTTAAAAACAGAAGCTGGGCCGGGTGTGGTGGCGCACGTTTGTAATCCCAGCATTTGGGAGGCTGAGACCAGAGGATCTGGGTTCTCGGCCAGTCTCAGCTACCTAGTGAAGCACTCTGCAACTTAGTGAGACTCTTTCAAAATAAAGAATAAAAAATAAGGCCGGGGGTATAGCTCGGAGGTAGAATGCCCCAGAGTTCAATCCCCAGTACCGCAAAAATAAAAAAAAAAACCAACAGAAGCTGGGTGTGGTGGCGCACACTTGTAATCCCAGCATTTGGGAGGCTGAGACTGGAGGATCCGGGTTTGCGGCCAGCCTCAGCTGCTTAGTGAGGCCCTCTGAAACTTAGTGAGACCCTGTTTCAAAATAAAGAATAAAAAATAGGGCTGGAGGTAGAATGCCCCCAGGACCCATCCCCAGTACCACAAAAAAAAAAAAAAAAAAAAGACTTAAAAACAGAAATAAATACAGATAAAAATGGCATTGTATTTTAATAATATTGAGGTAGAAAGCTCCAAGTATGAAACTAAAGATTAAAACCAAAGAACACAATTTAAAAAACTGACTACATATAAATCCCAAGCTTGTATATTATATCAAATAATAAAATCAAAATTAAAAAAAGATGCATGCCATGACTAAAGAAGACTGTATTAAGAGTACTGATTAAAAGAAAAGAGAAAACACTTCAAATGGAAAGAGCCAAAGGACCCAGAGGGGCAATTCAGAGAAGACACAGAAATGCCAATAAACCATGCAGGGATGCCTGATTGCATAGTCACCCACCAAACTGGAAATAGGAAGTGTACAAAGAACAGGTGCCGGTGTCGGGGCTGGTGGGTGTGCAGAATGGCAGGGCCCTGTGGGAAGTGAAACGGCAACACGCACCCACATTTAAATGCATACTCCCTCCGCCCTTGAACTCAAAGGATAATGCAGTGTGCCTGACTGTTCACTAGAGAAATGTTTAGACTACTAAGAACAGCCAAACCCAGACTGCCCATTAAAGGGGAGGATGATGAAACAAACTAGAGTGCATTTACCAATTAAATACTATGAAGCCATTAAAAACAGGAAGGTAGATTCATATTTACTAACTTAAAATGATGCTTATACCATATATTTTAAATACTCTAGATTTATGTCATGACATATATATATTTAAAAGGCCACAGGTTAAAAAAAAAAAAAACATGGTACGCATATGTCACTGCTTACACATATGTACAAGTGTAGAAAGTCAGGAGCAAAATTAGGTAAGATTTCCAACATTTATATTTCTTAATTCTGTTTAGAAAATAACAAATATTATGCACAAGCAAAGTACTGAGTTGGATCCTAGCACCACACACAAAAATTCAGAAAAATTTAAACATTTTCAACTACAAGTCCTTGAATAGAAAATAAGCAAGGTGCCAGAGAAGTAGAAAATGAAGACCAAATAAACCTGCTTCATGCCATTCTTTTTTTTTTTTATGGTGCTGGGGATTGAACCCAGCCCAGTCTGAGTTACCCTCCTAGTCCTATTTAAAAAAATTTTTTTTTTTTTTTTTTTTTAAATATTGAAACAAGGTCTCTCTAGGTCAATGAGAGCCTCACTATTTGCTGAGGTTTTCCTTGAACCTGCGATCCTCCTGTCTCAGCCTCCCAAGTATTGGGATTACAAACATGCACCACCACACTTGGCTTCATGACGTTCTTTATTTTTTTATTTTTTTTTTTCTGCAATACTGGGGAATGAACCCAGGGGTATTCTACCTCCAAGCTACAGTCCCAGCCCTATTTTTTTATTCTTTATTTGGAAACAGGGTCTAAGTTGCAGAGTGCCTGACTAAGTATCTGAGGCTGGCCACGAACCTGGATCCTCCTGTTTCAGCCTCCCCAGTACTGGGATTACAAGTATGCGCCACCACACCTGGCTCATGCCATTCTCTCTCTTTTTTTGTGGTACTGGGGATTGAACTCAGAGGTGTTCTACCTTCGAGCTACACCCCCAGCCCTATTTTTTTATTCTTTATTTGGAAACCGGGTCTCACTAAATTTCGGAGTGCCTCACTAAGCAGCTGAGGCTGGCCTTGAACTCGGATCCTCCGGTCTCAGCCTCCCAAATGCTGGGATTACAAGAGTGCGCCACCACACCCGGCTGGCTTCATGCCATTCTTTAAAGAGTGGACCTCGACTTTGTAAGGTAAGGAGCATTCAAATCGCTGCAGTACATCAGTGGTTCAACACTACGCATTATGCCCTCTGAACCATCTCCAGGGTTTTCTAGTGAAGGTTGCAGTAGAGAGAACGGATGGATACAGAGGTCCTGGATCTGGCCTCTGGGACCAGGATGGCTCTCCACTCCAGCACCTCCCTCACCCTCTGGTCAACAATGCCCTGAAGAGGCTGCCAGGGCTTACTTCTTCCTTTAGAGTTGCTCATGACCATGTCAACCTAATTTCTCTGGGATCTCAGTATTAAAGAAATGGGAGGTCCAGGACTGTGGCAGAAAATGTTTTGAGATTTGGGTCAGAGAATTTCTAGAAGGAAAGTGCAGCATCTTTTGTACCCAAAGTTATTTTTTAGTCTTTATCCAGTTGATGTTTATTGTTTGGCAAACAATGGCTTTTTTTTTTTTTTTTTTTTTTTAAACGGTACTAGGGATTGAACCTGGGCATTCTACCTCTGAGCTATACCCCCAGCCCTGTTTTTATTCTTTAGTTTGAAAAAGGGTTTCATTAAGTTGCAGAGGGCCTAAGTAGTTGAGGCTGGCCAATGAACCTGCAATCCTCCCATCTCAGCCTCCCAAGTACTGGGATTACAAGCGTGCGCCACCACACCTGGCTGGCTTTTTTTTAAAGTGGTACTGGGGATTGAACCCAGGAGCATTCTACCTCTGAGCTATACCCCTAGTCTTTTTTTATTTTTTTGTTTTGAAGTAGGGTCTTGCTAGGTTGCTGAGAGTCTCACTATGTTGCTGAGGCTGTCCTCGAACCTGCAATCCTTCTGTCTTAGCCTCCCAAGTACTGGGATTATAGGTGTGTGTCACTGTACCCAGCTCAAAACAATAGCTATTTACATGTAAAATCTCAGGTGCATTAAAACTATCTCAAAATCAACTGTCAACAATAAATATTTAATAAGCATTCTCATTTCTGGAATGTCCTTGAATTGTGTCACATTTATTTTACTTTCCAGTTTTCTAGGTACCCTACCTTTCAGGGGGCTATTGATACTATACAGTATTTCTCTTAACACTTAAAACACCTGTTCCCTGGGACAGTGGGATGTATTATAAAACATATGCAGGAAAATCTTAATTGTGGAATCTAACTGGGGAAGATGTGGATTCACTACCATTTCTTTCTTTTTTGGTACTGGAGGTTGAATCCAGAGGCATTCTACCTCTGAGCTATGCCCCAGCCCTATTTTTTTTTTTTTTTTTTAATTTTGAAATAGGGCCTTGATAAGTCACTGAGGGACCTTGCTAAGTTTTGGAGGCTGGCCTCGAACCTGCGATCCTCCTGTATCAGCCTCCCAAGTACTGGGATAAAAGGCATACACCACCACGCCTGGCTTCACTAACATTTTCATAATAAAACATCAGTGAGAAAACTGCTTTTCGAGATAACTAATATCCAAGGCCCTGCCGCTCTATGCAATTCCAAGGAAAGGTAACTATATGCAAAAGAGAAGGTACTGGACAGCAAGTCCTACACCTGGCAAGTTGCTGCTGAGTCACTTGGAAGTCATGACATCTACAGAAAGCAGTTAACCATGTCCAGGAATCTCCCAGGGTTTTGGGCATGGAGGTAAAAACACTGTATCACTCCATCTGTTAGTTCTTAATTTGCACTATCCCAGATTAACTCCTGCCTCCTTCAAGAAAAACAAACAAACAAAAACCTGACAGTTTCATCATCACAAAATTATTAAACAAGTAAGCAGCACTGTCGAGATGTGAGTTGGACAGGCACTTTAATTTCCTGTCCTTATCTTTTGCTGTCCATTCTTAATTTTCCAAAATCAAGTAAGTTGTCAATAGCAACAAGCCAAACACATTTACAAAATCTATTTTTTTTTTTTTTTTTGTACTGGGGATTGAAGCCAGGGGCATTATACCTCCGAGCTGTGCCTCCAGCCCTTTTTATTTTTGAAACAAGGTCTCACTAAGTTTCTAAGGGTCTTACTAAGTTGCTGAGGCTGGCCTCAAACCTGCAATCCTCTTGTCTCAGCCTCCCAAGTACTGGGATTAAAGGCATGCACCACCATGGCTGGCTTTGAAATTACTTTCACTTTGAGCTTGTTTATGAGCTCTCTAGAGGCTGATGCTTATGGAGACCACAGACACATAACACATGAAGACTGAGAACACAGTTACATAGAATCCAGAGTACTTGAGTAACTGCTCAAAGGATGGTGAAGCCTATCAAATAGAGCTTTTACCTCTCAAAGTGCTTTCCATTTGCTCACTTTATCTTTATAAGAGTTCTATTTTACAGTGGGAAAGGGGAAGCAGAAAGAAGTTCAACGACTTTTCAGTGTTCTACAGAATAAGATGAGAATCAGGAGCAATGCCACAGTAGCTTGCTTCACTGTCACCCTCTGCATTTACGTGTGAGAGGCACATAAGTGTGCCTCTGGTCTATGCAAAGTAAAACCATGCGGACGGACATCGGTGGTGTGATGCGTATGTAGTACTCTCACAGCCACCAGCCACAGACAGCTTACCTCATCCAATCAGGGGGAGCTGAGAGAATACATCAATAGAAATCAAGCCCTAACCATCATCATAGGGCAGAAGAGCTCAGGCACAGTTCCCTGGGGACCTTTCAGACAGGCCTGACCAGCATATTACTGCTCTCTCAACTTTGAGGAAACCCAGGAGTGTTAATGCTGTCAATGTCCTTAAACAAAAGGTACCCTTATTCTTCTGCAACCAGTAAAGTGCTTGAAGATAAACATGAAGTAAAATACAAACCCAGATATTCTTTTGTTGATGTTAAACTGCTCACAAATGTCAGAAGCCAACACTGTAAGCTGGGGTCCAACAATGCTGTCCAGTCTTCGGCAGAAATCCAATGTCAGCTGTATGGAGGCTAGTGAGTAATTTAAAAAATAACATTCAGTGTTATGATACTTTGTGTCAAACAGCTTAAAATTTACTCTACCACCCAATATTTAATAGTATCAAACTTGACTAATCAATTAAATGATTAAATAAAAATAAAATAATTAGGACATAAAACAATTAAATGATCAGACACCCCTCCTTTCCCAAACAGAAGAGTTAAAATTATTAGTTACGTTTGAGATGAAAAAGAAGCCCGGTGAGGTGGTACACACCCATAATCTCAGTAGTTGGCAAGCTGAGACAGGAGAATAGAAGGTTCAAGGTCAGCCCGTTTCAAAATAAGTAAATAAAATAACATGGGCTGAGGAGGGTGTAGCTCAGAGGTAGAATGCCTCTAGGTTCAACCTTCAGTACCAAAAAAAAAAAAGATGAAAAAGAGTCAAAGACTATCAGGTGCAGTGGCACACACTTGTAATTTTCGGTACTTGGGAGACTGAGACAGGAGGTTCAATCTGTTGAGCCACAGGTTCAAGGTCAGCCTTAGCAACTCAGTGAGACCCGGTTTCAAACTAAGACAAAAAACAGGACTGGGTGTGTAGTTAAGAGGTAGAATGTTCCTGGGTTCAATCCCCAATACCAAACCAAAGGAAACAAAGTCAAGGACTGTTTGACTGTGAAGAAAAGCAAATTGGCTACCTGCCCCTGGTTAAGAATTTGAAGGTCAAGTATTTATTTAACATACATTACACAGCACTCTTCCTAATCCCCCAGCCCCTTCTGAGGCAGGCACCCTGCTTCCCCCTTTGCACAGGTCTGCTGCTGACACATGGGAAGGTGAGGCCTTTTACATATTAGCGGAGGCCAGTGAAAGTGGCTGAGTTCCCAGATGAGAAACAGTTGCTTAATATAGCCCCTCTGTTGCATGTGACATTTAAGAACAGAACACAGCAAATTGCAAAATGCTGATCTGGTAAGGCTGCAATCAGATACAGGTAAGCACCTACCATCAATCATAAAGCACACAGCTGCGCTCATGGCCTGGGAGAAAACAAACCAAAGATTATAAACAGCATGAAAAGGCGGCTGAGATGTAACCAAACACAATGCTCTATGTCTTGATTTGAACAAATCAACTATAAAAGGGTATTTTTTGTTGTTGTTGTTGACTGGAGCAATCTGGACAGTAGATGACATGACTTACTCTACCAGGTGTGACAATAGCATGGTGGTCATGTCACAGTAGATGTCCTTATCAGTCAAGGATGCAAAGGGAAGTACTCACAAATGAAGGAGCAGGATAATTTAAAATGTTTTACCAAACCAAATGCAACACAAATGGGACAGATGGAAAGATTAGCATAGTACTAATTAAGCTCTATAATGGGTACCTGGAGGTTCGTTATTCTAGTCTCTCTGTGTGTACTTGACAGTTTCCACTAATATAACTTTAAAAAGACCACCAACTGATGTCTTCTTGTCTTACTTTACTCTAGCAAATAATTGCAGTTATGGCATTAGTAACAACAATCTATAGTAACCAAGGCCATAACCAAAAATGTTTAAAATTAAAAGTTATCATAGCAATGAACAACATTAAAAAAGAAGGCCTCAATATGAATAGTGACAGTTTTTATAACTGTAAACTAACATTAAAAAGAAGGAAGCTGGGCATGGTGGTGCACATCTGCAATCCCAGTATTTGGAAGCTAAGACAGGAAGATCACAGGTTCAAGACTAGTACACAGTAACTTAACAAGATCCTGTTTCAATAAGTAAGACAAAGGTCAGCCATGTGAGGGCCAGCTGAGTCTATTTAACTAATCCCTGATAAAAAAAATTGGGGACCTAGGGGCTCGGGTGCATGTTTTCCCTGAAACTCCCCACTTCCCTGGCATTCTGTCACATCCCATATTTAATTGCATCTCTTAAGTGCACAATTTTATGAATAAAACATTTGTACTCTGCAGCTCTGGGACCCAAGAGCCTTCCTTCCTGCTCCTCCACTGTGGATGTATTTGAGGTGTTCATCAACAACCTTAAGAGCTCCTTTATCTCAGACTTTCTTTTATAGTTTTCCTGGATCAGAACCACTAATTTGGATTCCAAGCTGTTGTCTGAGTTTACTTAATTCTGCTAAGCTATGGTGCTGTACAACATTCTGAAGCTGCATGAGCACAACCTTCTTGACTTTTCATGTTTAATATGTCTATGCATCTGCCTCACCGGTGGTTGATAGTTTGACTTGGCAAAGAAGTCTACACTGAAAACCATTTTTTCCCCAGAACTTTTTTTATTTTTTGGTACGGAGGATTGAACCCAGGGCCATTCTACATTTGAGTCACATCCCCAGTCCTATTTTATTTTTATTTTGAAACAGGGTCTCACTAAGTTGCAGAGGGACCTGCTAAGTTGCTGAGGCTGACCTCAAATCTGCGATACTCCTGTCTCAGCCTTCTGCCAGAACTTTGAAAGTCTCTCTTCCATTGACACCTAACATCTGATGACTGGACAGAAAACTGGTGATGCCAGATTTATTTTTATAATCCAAGTGACTGGATTTTCCTTCTGGAAGCTTTGAGCATCTTTTCTGTATACTTATGAAGTTGTCCAATATGTAGGTGTAGATATATGTAAGTGTGGGTCTTTTTATTCATTGGAGCAGACATTTGGAGGATCTTTCTAATCTGGAAAGTTGTGTTCCTCTTCAGCTAGGCATTTTCTCATACTACTTTATGAGTCTCCTACACTTTGTTAATCAGAGGATAAAATGCCTAAATCAATCCTTTCTTCTCATCTTTCCTTCCATGATTTTCTCTCTCATCCTTTTATCCTATATTTTGGGAAGGCCAACTTATCTTGACCCTTTTAATGAATTTATCATGTCAAAATTATATTTTCAGGGTAGGGGAATGAAGAGTTATTGCTTAATGGGTTTCCATTTAGAATGATAAAAATTTTGGAAATAGATGGTGATAAGGATTGCACAACATTGTGAATATACTCAATACTATTGAAGTGTACACTTAAAAGTCATTAAAATAGCAAATTTCATAGCATATACATTTTACTACAGTAAAGAAATTTGGGGGAAAGGGAAAGAGTCTCCCTATGTTGCCCAGGCTGGCCTTGAGCTTACAATCCTATCTCAGTCTCCTGAGTAGCTGGAATTATAAGCATGCACCACTATGCTTAGCTTAAAAATTTTTTTAAATGATATTTTTTTCCTTTGGTACTTGGGATTGAACTCAAGAATGCTTTACCATTGAGCTACATACTCAGCCCTTTTTTATTCTGATCTCAATAAATTGCCCAGGCTGGCCTTGAACTTGTGATCCTCCTACCTCAGCCTCCAGCGCAGCTGGGCTTACAGTCTTGTGCCACCATGTCCAGCTTAACTGATATTTTCAATTAACCTGTGTTTAATATAACCTGAGCTCTTTCATATTATCCTGTTTATAGATACTTCTCCAAATAGTGGCTAATTTTCAAAGTTCTTATCTATTCCTAGAATCATTATTTTTCTTTGGGGACCTGTACTTTTGTTTTTCTGATTTTGTTTAAGCATGTAGGAACCAAAAGGCTGCCGAGGGATGGAGGCTTCACATGCAATATAGGATAAGATAAGCAGCTACACTGGGTAGGCAGAAACATCAGAATGAGTCAAACCGACTGTCAGGTAGAGACACCCACATGAACTACTCTAAGGTCTTTCCTGATTGCTCACTATCTTAAATAGGCCCTCAATCTCACTCAGGGCCAGGTGCTCAGCTGTAGGCCTGTCTGTGTATAATGACAGGAAGGAGAGGCTGACTGGTTTAGACAGCACCTTCCTTACCACCCCCCACTCAATCCATGCCCACTTCCCATTCCTGGCCCTCAGGTGACCACCTCTGAGCCAGGAGTTTCTCTCAGCTCCTGTCTAAGCAAACTGTCTCCTCTCAAACCCTAGGCCACAGCCTCTTCTCGGGCATCACTCTTTTTTTTTTTTTTTTGTGGTACTAGGGATTGAACTCAGGGGCATTCTACCTCCGAGCTATACCCCCAGTCCTGTTTTTTATTCTTTATTTTGAAACCGGGTCTCACTAAGTTTCGGAGTGCCTCACTAGGTAGCTGAGGCTGGCCGCGATCCTCCGGTCTCAGCCTCCCGAATGCTGGGATTACAAGTGTGCGCCACCACGCCCAGCTTCGGGCATCACTCTTACACATCCTTTCATCTTCCAGACAGTTACAAGATTTCCTTGCAATTTTATGACTCCTTCCTGTCCTCTTGGGCATTGTTTCTAAGCCTTAATGAATTAAAACTTAATTGTAGTTTTAAGTGGGAAAGAAGATAAGCATAAGCAGTCTTCTTTCTTGCACTTAAACCTTTTTTTTTTTTTTTTTAAAGTAAACTACCTGGGTATGGTGGCACATGCCTGCAGTCCCAGCTACTCAGGATGCTCAGGCAAGAAGAGCACTTGAGCCCAGAGGTTTGAGACCAGCCTGGGCAACCTAGTGAGATTCTGTCTCAAAAATGAAATAAAAACAACAACAACAAAAAGAAAACTCAACCTAAGATATATACACATTTTTTTCAAGACTGACTCTTGACAAATGAGATCTTATTCTTATAGAATTAGCAAGTTTGCATCTATAAAATTGGAGCAAACACAGAATTCACTGAGGTGCGGCCACAGTGCATAGCCCACAGTCAGAAGACATTTAACTGACAGGTCGTACCACCCTGACAGCCTTTGGGTTGTGAACACAGAGGGCTTCAGATGTTTGAGAAGCACCACCTCAGCTAGGTATTCTTTTGCTAATAGCAAAATTGTTTAAAAGGAGCTAGAAACAAACTTACTACTCCAGAAGAGCGCCCATTTTGAGTATTACAATAATTAGAACTTCCAACATTTTTTCTAAAAAACATTTAAGATGTCTGCATACGTACTCATGTACACATGCAAGATTTACTTTAGTATTAATCTGTAACACTGGAGGGAAAAAGAGTTGTTACCTTATAAACAATTAAATGGAGCTCTTCATAAGTGTCATCTGTATTTACAAAAATTTTGGGGAATCTGCATTTTGCTTCTGGATCATTAAGGTTCAAGGGTCCAGTAAGAAATCTTAAAAGTAAGCACAGAGATGACTCAACTCAATGAGGTAAATTGTAAACAGGAATATATAAACAGAATACATCCCTACATACATCAATTTTTTTGAAGCTAGATGCTTTTTGGAAAACACTAAATCAGAATATGGTAAAGTCAGCTTAAATTCATTGGAAACAAAATAATTTCTTTTGTTGATTATTGCCAATAAAATAGCACAAAGGTAATTCAATGTTCATGATTTTATCTTTACTAGAAAACACAATGAACTTCAGTACTGTAAATCAAAAAACAAAAGTTCTACCTTCCATAGTGTTGAAGATTTCCTGGCATTTCTGCTCTGATTGGAGAATCCCTTCCTGCCAACTGCAAATACATTTAATGTTGAGAAAAGACTGATTCGAATTTTATTTTCAAAGCTTTTGTAGAATAGCACTTCTATCTTAGTTCCACCCACTTTGCTGTATCAATTTCCCACACTTCTCCCTGCCTACCTCCCACCACCAAAAAGAGGGTGGGTTACAGAGGTACATGAAGAAGTGACTGATTTTAACCAGGCCTGGCCTAACAACTCCATCCTACCCTAAATTCCACAAACTGGTTTAGTTCCTTTTGTAAGAGTAACTGAAATTTCCCATGTGGTACAAGGTACTTAATGTTGTCACATATCACCCTACAGGTAATGTCCTCTTCCCACTTCCTAGATGTGGAAACTGAAGATCACAGAACTGTGCCAACACACACAGCTCTTAAGCAGCAGGGTCAGACATCAAAACGAGGCCTGTCCAGTGTCACAGTCTCTGTCTTCATCCATGACTTCACGCCTCCTCAAAGATCTATACTTGTTACACAGTCCTACTTGAATTTGCTGAAAATAAACTATTTCAACATACACAGGAAATGAAAAAATCCAATCCAACAGTTATGGTAGCTAAAACCCATTACTCTTCTAAAATGTGATGCTGTTCTGGTCTATATAAAATTCCAGCAGATAACCTCAGAAGACTCCCAAAAGACATAGTAAACCCAGTGGTGCAAATGCACAGCCCAACTCTCCTCCTTGCAGAGATAAGACCTCATGGGCCATGCTGTATATTTAGGCTTCCTGTTTCACACATCTCACTCTTTAGCTGTACAACAGAGTATCAAATGCAGTCTTCTGTTGGAACAACAGCACTGTCACAAGATGAAAAGCTCCCAAAGGGGTCAAGGAGGGTGTGCTCATGACCAAGTGCTTTGGGATCTGGCAGACTGAGGTCAAGCCCCCCTCAGGGACCATGGGTAGGGTGTCAATGCCCCCTAAGCCTGAGTAGCCTCATCTGTAGGAAGGAAATAACATACTGAACTCTTGGGACTGCTGCCAAGGGGTCAGGAGGCCATGCAGCTAAGCTGGGCACTGCAAAGAGTGGCTGTGCATAGGCGGTACACCAGAACTGTCGGCCACTGTTTTCAACCAGCCTGGAAAGGAGCTAAGAACTGGATGAACTCCTTCTCAAAACCTTTCTTTCAATTTCTTATGAGAGATTTTTCCTGTCGATTCAAATTGAGGTCTTAAAAAACAGAGACAGGAAGATGGTAGAGAGGAGAATGAAAGGGAGAGGGAGAAAGAGACCTTGCAAGCAAGTGAGTGCATGTGTGCACTCAGCAAAAATGATGTTTTGGGCTATGAACACTTGCTTCCAACCTAATTAAGCTACAAAAGGATACTTTGGGGAAAACACTGTTATTATTTAAAGTACTCTGGAGAAAATTGGGAAATTAAGTACCAGAGTGGAAAAGCCAGGTAGGCAATATACCATCTACTAACAATTAGACCTAACGTTTGCAGAGGAGGAGGCTGTAGGGTAAATGGGGGTTTGTCACAGATCTCTGGCATTTTTATAATTCCCTGAATCTTACCTAAAACCTGGTGTTTTCTTCTACACAATGAATTGCTCCTCTGAAAAGCATACCTTTGCTATTGCATTTGGATGCAACCAACTGGAGAAAAGCTGATACACATGGTTTTCTGTGCTGACACATAACTACATAAATATTACACCACTAATGTAAAATGTAGATTAGAAATACCCTATGCACCATTTTCCCCCACCCTTTACCCATGCCCAAAAGTGTGTGCATGTGTGTGTCCATAAAGCCCAATCGTACCTCAGGTTCGATGTGCCTGGGAAACAGAGAGGTGGTGAGGTATTTGTATAAAATTCTCATGTCGTCTTGTTCTAATCCACTCCTGAAACATCAGAAAAGTCTTGTGTTAAGTTTGGAATTGTTCTGCTTTCCCATTGCCTGGTGATAAAGCTCACCTTTTCTTCCTTTACATTATATGAAGAAGTCCGCCCCCTTGCCTGGGAAGTTCAGGAAGAGAATAGTTAAACCTGGGTGCTGGGTGCTAGCACGAGCGAGGGAGCACTAAAGGCTACTGTTGTGCAGGCTTGTACTTCACACCTCATTTGAAATCTCAGAGATTTGCCTCTCAGGTCGAAGTCCATGTAGGATTACTGAGGGAGCCTTAATGAGCACACTGCTGCATTCCAGTGGCAGATGGCTCTTAGCTTCCTGGCCTATATACAGCAACACCACGTTCTGGAAAAATACTGGTATGCTGTCGATAGGGAACTTAATCCTAGGTCTCAGAAATGCACATGTATTTTCATAATCTGGATCTCAGTGCAGACAAAAAGGAGAAGAAACAAGCTTGAGACAAAAACCATCTAATCTCAAATGAGCTAGGTATAGGGAGCATGTGGAAAAAGCTCTGAGAAAAGAGCAAGTGTCTGACTCTTTGAAATGGGCATTTTAGCAAAGGAGGACAGACGATAAGGCTGTGTGTGAGTTTTACTGTAAAAATCCCGGAAGAAAATCTAACTGTGTGTGTTAAGTCTTCCCACCATATTTCAGTGGTGCTCTCTTCTTTCTTCTGTATGGTCATGTACTAGGAAAAAAGTTCTGGTCTAACAAATAAGTGTTGCCCTCTTTTCTAGAATATTGCACTTTGACATCTTACCTTTTTCTTTTCTGATACTTTCTGTTTTCAAGGTTCAAAAAAAAAATTTTTTTTTTTTGAGTCACATACCTGGTCCTTTTCTTTTCTTTCTTTTTTTTTGGGTGTGTGTGTGTGTTGCTGGGGATTGAACCCAGAGACATTCCAACCTCTGAGCTACACTTCAGCCTTATTTTATTTTTATTTGGAAATAGGGGTCTAAGTTGCTGATGCTGGTTAGCTTCGAACCTGCAATCCTCCTGTTTCAACCTCATAGTGTCGTGCACCACTATGCCCAGCCCTTTTTCTATTTTGAAATAGAGTCTGGCTAAGTTGCTGAGGCTGGCCTCAAACCTGTAATCCTCTTGTCTCAGCCCCTCAAGTACTGGGATTATACATGTGCACCTCCACACCTGGCTCAAGGTTCAATTTTTATGAGTCTTGGCACTCAATGGGAGTCCTACATCCTATGGCAGGTTGGTTTTGTTTTATTTTGTTTCCTAAGTAGGAAGAGATTTTCTGGATCCAAAAGAAAAGAGGTGGCTCAAATCTTTTCATCCTTGTCTTAAGACAGCACCCATTCTAGAGCCTCACAGAGGGAGACTGTTTCCAAACTAAACATAGAAAATTAGCAACTTCTGAGCCAGGCATTGTGGCACATGCTTGTAATCCCAGTACTTGGGAGGCCGAGACAGTAGGATCCGGGTTGGCCGCCAGCCTCAGCTAGTGAGGCCCTCCGCGACTTAGTGAGACCCTGTTTCAAAAATAAAGAATAAAAAATAGGGCTGGGGGTGTAGCTCGGTAGCTCAGAGGTACCGCAAAAAGAATTGATAATTTTCTTTTTTTCTTGCGGTACTGGGGATTAAACACAGAAGCATTCTACCTCTGAACTATACCCCCAGCTCTATTTTTTATTTGGAATCAGGGTCTCAGTTGTGGAGGGCCTAACAAGGTTGCTGAGGCTGGCCACCAACCTGCGATCCTCCTGTCTCAGTCTGTCAAGTACTGGGGTTATAGGCATGTGCCATAGCACCCAGATGTTATTTTATTTTTGAGACATAAGTATAGGGGAGTAGAAAAGATGGTAATAAGAGGACAATGCCTGAGGAATTAATGTGCGAGCAACTGATCTTCAGGAGCTGCATCTCCAGGAGCAGGTGCTGCTGGGTACATCTATCCATTAACACTTGAAATGTAATTGGTCAAAACAAATGCAAAATACACACTGGATTTTATTTTATTTTATTTGCGGTACTGGGAATTGAACCCAGGAGCATTCTACCTCCGAGCTATGCCCCCAGCTCTATTTTTTATTCTTTATTTTGAAACCGGGTTTCACTAAGTTGCGGAGTGCCTCACTAAGTAGCTGAGGCTCGGCGTGAACCTGGATCCTCCGGTCTCAGCCTCCCAAATACTGGGATTACAAGCGTGAGTCACCACGCCCGGCTACACTGGATTTTAAAGACTTAGCACAAAATGACAGACTGCTCATTCATTTTTAAATATTGTTTACATGTTGGTCTAATAATTTAGATATATCAAGTTAAAGAATGTAGGTTAAAACTAGCCGGGCGTGGTGGCGCACACTTGTAATCTCAGCATTCGGGAGGCTGAGACCGGAGGATCTGGGTTCGTGGCCAACCTCAGCTACCTAGTGAGGCACTTCACAACTTAGTGAGACCCGGTTTCAAAATAAAGAATAAAAAATAGGTCTCGGGGTATAGCTCGGAGGTAGAACGCCCCTGAGTTCAATTCCTAGTACCACAAAAAAAAAAAAAAAAAAAGAATGTATGTTAAAACTAGTATAACTAGTCTCTTTTTACTTCCACATAGCTACAAAGGAATTTGAAGTTATATAAGTGGCTTAGACTCTGGTCCTTAACCAGAGGTCATTGAGAGGACAAGCTATAGGAGGAAACGGAAGGCAACACTTGTGAAATGTTAACTGTATACACTGTGCTTAGGGCCTTTTTTTTAAATTATTATTTCACTTAAGATCTGCCAAGAGCCGGGCGTGGTGGCGCACGGTTGTAATCCCAGAATCCGGGAGGCTGAGACCGGAGGATAGGGGTTTGCGGCCAGCCTCAGCTACCTAGTGAGGCCCTCTGCAACTTAGTGAGACCCGGTTTCAAAATAAAGAATTAAAAAACAAAATAGGGCTGGAGGTATAGCTCGGAGGTAGAATGCCCCTGAATTCAATCCCCAGTGCCACTGCAAAAAAAAAAAAAGAAAAAATCTGCCAAGCACTAAATACTTTGGTGTTGGTTTTAGAAAATCAAAAGAGAAAACTGAGTGAAGTTGCAACTGGCTATTCACAGCACAGAACCCTAAGTTGGTGGAATCACTGTGCCTATGGATCGGCCTCCCTCCTCCAGAGTCTTTACTACCTCTGATCATGGCCACCCTCTCTCCAGTATCTGTCCCCCCATTCCTAAAGGGGACAAAATAAGTGAAGCAGTATTGTTGTTAAGCAAAATGTTACCACCAGGGCAAATTTCTTACAACTGCGTGTGAATCTTAAATGATCTCACAATAAAAAAAACCTAATAAAACAGAAAAGAGCTCCTTCCTAAGCATAAGTAACTAGGAGAAACAAACAAAACCCTGCACTGACAACCAAATAATTCCAGGCTCCATCAATCACATCAAATAGCAAACAGCCCACTCAAGTTCAGAAGCACACATGTTCTCCGAGTCTGTCAAATATAATTACTAAATATAATGATTTTTTTTCTTAAAAAAAAAAAAAAAAAACCTAAGCTCCTAGCTATCCCATAGGCTGAGGCAGGGAAGATCACTTGAGGTCGGAGGTCAAGGCCAGCCTAGTCAACAGAATGAGGCCCTGTCTCAGACAAATAAACAAAAAAACCCCAAAACTTTTCTTCAGCTCAAATCTCAAACCACTGTACTTGTGTGTATGTGACACTAGTATTTTGTAAGACTCATTTTTTTTCTTTTTCTTTTGTACGTAACTCTGTGCCAATTTTACTTCAATGCTAAATGCACTTCTATGTGCCACCATAAGTATTTGTGGTGGAGACATCAAGCTATTTGAAATTTTCTTCTAGCAGAAGCACTACCAAGAATGAGGTGGCTACCACTCAATACAGAACCTTTCCTATTAGGATCAGTGTAGACTAACATATAGACTGTGTTACTGTCATTGAATATAAAATAATCTAGCAGGAGCAAAGAATATGGTCAACCTTGAGTAACTTAAGAAATAGCTAAGACATTTACTCATAAAAGTGTTAATTCCTGAAAAGTAAATTAATATACTAAAGAGAAAGTTTTTCAAAATATAGGCCAAAATTCAACAGATAAGAAACTCAATTGATACCACCCCCAATACCCACCTTATCAACAGTAACAAATATCTAACCTTCACAGTGGCTACTACAAAAACCAAATCCATTCATTAAATGTATAGTACAAACAGAACTCGAGATATTTTCTATCCATTATTTGCTTTGAACTGACCAGGTCCCAGTAGCACAGATGCATCTATTCTCAATCAGTTATCATTAAAAAAACAAAAAAACAAAACAAAACAAAAACAGACAGAAAGTAATAAGAGTACACACTATGCTCATGAAGTGTAAGATTCTTAGTATGTAGTATGTATTTTTGCAGTGCTGGGGATTGAACCCAGGGCCTCACACATGCTAGGAAAGCATCCTGCACTGAGCTACATTCCTACCCTCTTTGGTATTTAAATATACCAGCTTTGGAATAAGCAATTGCCTTTCAAAATGTGGTACTTGTCTTAAAGTTCCTTGTTGCTACTTCCTGGGACCAACCTTTCCCCATATGCATACTGAATGGGACCACAAAGCCATATGCTGGAAGACTCCAGGGGATGCCATTCACAAATGTGATGTCAAGAGGGTCCCCTGGAGCTGGGCACTAGGGGACTATGGGAGTCCAGGCTTCCACAGTCCAACCCTGCTGGTCACTCTGGTTCCAGGGTCTCCCAGCACAAATTGCTGAGCTCAGGAGGGACCCTCTGTCTCTGGGCCCATCCACTATGCCCTTTTGTCACTCCCAGAATTCATCAGGCCTGTGAGATGTTCTGGAGATCAGAATCTGAGCTCTTCTAACAGTGGGAATGAGGCCAAAGGCCACTGCAGTTGTATCTCCCATGACCATGGACAGCTGTTAACCCTTCATGACCCTCAGTAATTTTCACCTGTGGAGGGGCTGCTGCTTCTGCAGATCTACTATAGAAGAACAACTATTCTTCTACTTCCTACCTTCCACAGCACCATTACCAAGTTTCATTTTGCTACCACAGCTTAGGCATCACAGAAAGTAACTAGAGCAGGGTCAATTAAAACAGAATAAAGTTGTCTGACAATTTGTTAAATTGAAAAGTAGAAGCTGGGCGTGGTAGCACATGCTTGTAATCCCAGTAATTGAGAGGCTGAGAAAGGAGAATTGCAGGTTCCAGGCCAGCCTCAGCAACTAAGTGAGACCCTATTTAAAATAAAAAGCTAAATAGGGCTGTGGTGTAGCTCAGAGGTAAACACCTCTGGGTTCAATTCCCAGTACCATTTAAAAAACAAAAGAGCCAGGTGTGGTGGCACATGCTTGTAATCCCAGCATTTGGGAGGCTGAGACCGGAGGATCCCGGTTCTCGGCCAGCCTCAGCTACCTAGTGAGGCATTCCACAACTTTGTGAGACCCTATTTCAAAATAAAGAATAAAAAATAGGGCTGGGGGTGTAGCTCGGAGGTAGAATGCTCCCTAGTACCCTAGAACCGCAAAAAAAAAAAAAAAGATTTCTCAATATTTTTTATCAGGAATGTTATGTTGTCTTCATAGGAAACAAAGTCCACATGGAACCCACCAAGTTGTTTACTAAATGGATTCAAACTTCTTTAGATTACCCTGTAACTCTTATAATAGAGCTACAGGGTTCTGGCAGGGGAGGGATGAGTTTCAGGGCAACTAGTATTGCTTTTTCTATTATCAGGATAGCTACTCCCCTAATTTAAGAAAATGGATTACAAATGTAAATACAAATATAAAATTGAGGGCCTAGGGCAACTGCTAGAGGGCTGCTAGCCAGCTGCCTCCTGTTGGGCCTCAGAAGCTTGGCTCAGCGAAGTCTGGGACACAAGTGATAGTCTGGGATGTCACACAACTCCTTGAAGTCGTATTGGCTCTGCAGTCTTAGGATCATTCACACAGTTTCCAGAGAGTTTAGTCCTAGATAGATGATAGCATTTAGTAATCTTTTCTTTTTGAATACTGACATTTTCTTCAACAAAATGTTTTTCTTTTTCTTTTCGTACTGGAAGTTGAACCCAGAGGCCTACCTCTAAACTACAACCCCAAGCTTTTTATTTTTTGTTTTAAAACAGGGACTTCGCTAAGGTGCTGAGGCTGGCCTCAAACCTGCAATTCTCACGTCTCAGCCTCCCAAATATAGGGATTACAGGCGTGTATGACTACACCCAGCTCAAAATGTTTTTGTTCCCACTACAGGACATAAATGCAACTGGGTGACAATGGATAATTTCCTGGTTTATCTAGTACTTTGGCCATCTCAGATATTTATAAAAATCTAGCTTCATTTAAAAAAAGTATAACAAATGATGCTTTCCATCTTTACTTTATCCTTTCTTTGAAGATGTTTTTGGAAAACACCAGAATACAAGTAGGATCTTTAAACTTTACCTCATGGGGATATTTTCTCATGGGGATATTTGCATGGAGCCAGTTTTAAGCTCCCCAGTTTGGTCCTTTTAACGGTTATCCTCCTAGTTTTGTCTTAAATAATTCCTGCTTTGTTTTGATAATATCTATTAAGAAGTTTCCTACCCATCCCCCTGTGTTAGTTCCTGTTTGAAACCTGCTATGACCCAATCATAGCTGTGTTTATTATTCTGATTTCCTTCTCTCTCTCTTTTTTTTTGGTACCAGAGAATGAACCCAAGGGCATTTTACCTCTGAGTTTTATTTTTTGTTTTGAAACAAGGTCTCGCCTGAGGGCCTCACTGAATTGCTGAGGCTGGCCTCCAACCTGAGATCCTCTTGTCTCAGCCTCCCAAGCACTGGGATTACACGCATATTTTACCATACCCAGATGATTTCCTTCTTTTACATGCCAAGCCACAGGGTGTACCTACCAGATGAGCTGATCGTTATAGAGAAACGCAGTATATTTGACTATATTCAGGCTTTCCTCCATTCTATTAATAAAGGACTGGATTTTCAAATAAGTCATTTTATCCAATGGAAAGAAGCTGATTCCACCAAAAATGTCAAGTAGATCACATGACTGCAAATGTAGTGTTTGCAAATACTGTAGGAAAAAATAAGGTATAAAACTTACTGATAATACATTAAATACAGTACTGTTTGGCATAGGAAAATAATTAATCTTATGTTAGGCTAATATTTATGGTATAGTTACATACTAATAACCAGCACAATGACAAGACCAATGAGTAGGTAAATTTGAGATCAGTAGTTTTTTATGGTACTGGAGATTGAGCCCAGAGGCATTCTACCTCCAAGCTACATCCCCAACCCCCTCCCTCTTTTTTTTTTTTTGTGGTACTGGGGATTGAACCCAGGAGCATTCTACCTCTGAGCTACACTTCCAGTTCTGTTTTATTTTTATTTATTTAATTTGTTTTGTTTTGTTGTGGTACTGGGGATTGAACTCAGGGGCATTCTACCTCCGAGCTATACCCCCAGCCCTATATTTATTCTTTATTTTGAAACAAGGTCTCACTAAGTTGCGCAGTGCCTCACTAGGTAGCTGAGGCTGGCCATGAACCCGTATCCTCTGGTCTCAGCCTCCAAATGCTGGGATTACAAGTGCCTCGCCACCACACCTGGCTGTTTTATTTTTATTTTGAAACATGTCTTGCTAGGTTGATGAGAGTCTCACTACTTGCTGAGGCTCTCCTTGAACCTGCAATCCTGTCTCAGCCTTCCAAGTAATGGGATTACAGGCATGCACCATCAAGCCTGGCTCAGTATTAGTTTTTTTTTTTCTTCTTCTTTACGGTATTGGGGATTGAACTCAGGGGCATTCTACCTCTGAGCTGTACCCCCAGCCTTATTTTTTTTTCTTTATTTTGAAGCAGGGTCTCACTAAGTTGTGGAGTGCCTCACTAGGTAGCTGAGGCTGGCCATGAACCCGGTCCTCTGGTCTCAGCCTCTCAAATGTACATACCCGGCTCAGTATCAGTTTTAAAACATAAAAACTGAACCTAACTAGTACTCAGTTTTATCCCTTAAAGTATTTAAATCTCATATCAAGGCTAGGTGTGGTGGTGCATGCTTGTAATTCCAGTACTTGGCAGGTTGAAACAGGAAGATCGCAGGTTCAAAGCCAGCCTCAGCTACTTAGTGAGGCCCTCTCCAACTTAGTCCTGTTTCCAAATAAAAAATAAAATAGGTCTAGGGGTGTACCTCGGAAGTAGAAGGCCCCAGGGTTCCATCCCCAGTACCACAAAAAAATAAGAAATACTCATATTAATGCTGTGCTGCTCATACTAAGCTCACTAGGGACCCACACAATCCCACGGGCAGACAGTACCATCTTGAAGGACTTAAATTAGGGCAACAGTTGTAGCCATCAAGAGGAGAGTAATAAAGACCAAGAGAGAGTATGAGAGCAGCTAATTATAGTCATTAAAGTGAAGAAACAAAAATGATTTGTTTAAGTATCAGTCATCTCAGAGAAAAGTTGAATTCAAAAATAGATATGAGCCGGGTGTGGTAGTGCACACTTGTAATCCCAGCATTTGGGAGGCTGAGACCGGAGGATTTGGGTTCGCGGCCAGCCTCAGCTACCTAGTGAGGCACTGCAACTTAGTGAGACCCGGTTTCAAAATAAAGAATAAAAAATAGGTCTGGGGGTATAGTTCGGAGGTGGACGCCCCAGAGTTCAATCCCCTGTACCGAAAAAAAAAAAAAAAAAAAAAAAGATATGAGAGATATTTTAGGGAGAAATTAATTATTCCTTTAAGATAAACTGGATTTGACAGAGGTAGGATGAGATATGCAAAATCCATTTTACAATGAAAGAGAACAGCAACTATTTAGAGACATTATCACCTGGAACAAATCATACTAATAATCACTAAGGTGACAGAGTCTGTGTCACAAACAAATCATTTTCCTTGAGTCAGTATAGATTAGGCGTATTTAGAGGACAGAACCAAGCCACAAGGACATACAACTCTAGTAATAGTTTAGATGTCGCCAGGATGTTTCCAGCAGCCCAGGGCAGAGGCAGGATGCTCTGCTCCGACACAAAAGGCTGGAAGACAAGTTGCCCGAGCGTAGGCCCAAGGAGTTCTGTGCCACCCTGCCTTTGCCACAGTACCTCTCAGGCTCTTTGTCACTTTCAGGTTCTGAGTTTTTACATATAGAAAAACAAACTTGTCTCCATCCGTGTTTCTTTTTTTATCCCACACCCCCAGTAGTGGGGACCAAACCCAGGTGTGCTCTATGGCAAAGCCACATCCCCCCTCCCCTTTTTTTGTTTTAAGTTTTTGAGACAGGGACTTGCCAAAGCTAGACTCAAACTTGGGATCCTCCTGTTTCAGTCTCCCAAGTAGCTATGATTACAAGTATGCAACACTGGGCCTAGCTTACATCTATATTTCTCTAAAGATCTGTTTGAATACTATGGAAGTTATAAATAAAATTCAAAATACTTACCCGATGGAAGAATTTCTCTAATCTTTCTTTTAGGAGCTTGACACCTCCATCTTCCATGGCTTTCAGAAATGTCCCATTAAAAAGCTAACAGTGTAAAACAATGTGGAAAAAGTAAATTTTCTATTCCCCTCAGCTTCTCTGTATAATAAGTTCTTCCTTTCAACTAATTCAGTTCATTAACCACCTTGTTTCTTTTTTTGTGTGTGGTACTAGGCATTGAACCCAGGGGCATTCTGCCTCTGAGCTACACCCTCAGCCCTATTTTTTATTCTTTATTTTGAAATAGGGTCTCACTAAGTTGCGGAGGGCCTCACTAAGTAGCTCAGGCTGGCTGCGTACCCAGATCCTCCGATCTCAGTCTCCCAAGTACTGGGATTACAAGCGTGTGTCACCACACCTGGCTGGTTCCTTTTAAATATAGAAAATATTTAGATGAGAAAGCCTGAGGTATAAAATAGGCTACAAAAAAATAAATGCACTATTAAATGATGCTGTTGTTTTTATAAAATTTCCCAATTGTTCTAGATTTTGTTTTTTTAAGATGAGGTCTGTGTTGTTTAGGTTGATATTGAACTCTTGGCTCAAGTGATCCTTCCACCTTAGCCTCCCAAATAACTGGGACTACAGATATATACCATTGCATTTGGCTAGACATGATTTTTTAAAAATTAAAAAAATTCAACTCACATCTAAGTTTCAATTTATATAAATAATATCACTAAGCTTTATAAATCATCACAATATTTACAGTCTATAGAGTACTTGAGAACGTGCACTCAATTGTTCCCAATGGGGATGTACTCCTAGTATAAGACTAGGAACAAAGGAGGGGATTCAATGCTTATGGAATAAGTGTATATTCACAAACCTTACTACCTGTGTCAAAGGTCCCATTATTTTCTCCCCCAAAATAGACACATAGTCATCTAAAGAATTTGTGAGTGTGTGGTACTGGGTATTGAACTCAAGGGTATTCCACCTCTGAGCTACACCCCCAGCCTTTTCTTTTTTATTTGCGGTACTGGGGATTGAACTCAGGGGCATTCTACCTCCGTGCTATACCCCCAGCCCTATTTTTTTATTCTTTATTTTGAAACCGAGTCTCACTAAGTTGCGGAGTGCCTCACTAGGGAGCTGAGACTGGCCGAGAACCCGGATCCTCCGGTCTCACCTCCCGAATGCTGAGATTACAAGCGTGCGCCACCACGCCTGGCTCATCCCCAGCCCTTTCTTAACTGGACACACCCACAGTTCAAAAAGAATGTCATGCTTACCTTGTACATACTGTAGCACTGTTGCAGTACTGAACTATAGACCTTGTCCTACAAACAAGAAAACAGCACAGACCTCAATTCAAGGGAAAAAATTGTCTCTTGTGAATAGCAAAGCCATATGATGATTATAAACTTTGTCCTATAGTAGTTGTATGCTAAAAATCAGAGGTATTTACATTTTTTTTTTTTTTCGGTACTGGGGATGGAACCCAGGGACATTCTACCTCTGAGCTATACCCCCAGCCTTATTTTTTATTCTTTATTTTGCAACAGGGTCTCACTAAGTTGTGGAGTGCCTCACTAGGTAGCTGAGGCTGGCCTTGAACCGGATTCTCTGGTCTCAGCCTCCCAAATGCTGGGATTACAAGCGTGTGCCACCACACCCGGCTAGGTATTTACATTTTTTTTTTTTTTTTTTTTGTGGTACTGGGGATTGAACTCAGGGGCATTCTACCTCTGAGCTATACCCCCAGCCCTATTTTTTATTCTTTATTTTGAAACAGGGTCTCACTAAGTTGCGGAGAGCCTCACTAAGTAGCTGAGGGTATTTACATTTAAATTTACAAACCAGTACGCCTAATTTAAGAAGGGTTTCACACACAAATGATCAATAAAAGGTATTAGTGAGACAGGGCACATTTACATTTTTAAGATTATGCTAATGTAAACACTAAACATAAAACTTTCCTGTGTGCCCTAAGAAACCAATTAGAGACATAAATCTAAGTCACTCAACATATTCAATAATACGTTTTTTCCTAAAAATATGAAATAAATGACACATTACCAACAGCTCTTCCTCTTGGTATTCAACAATTGGTTTCCCATCTTTACTTTGCTTTTCGATTATAGGGTTCCGAACAACCTATAAAATTTGATAAACTAAAATTATACAATGAATTGATTACATATGTTTTTGAGTTTCCCTTTATTTAAAAAATTGGAGGCTGGGGATGTAGCTCAGTGATAGAGTGCTTGCCTGACATACTTTAGGCCCTGGGTTCAATCCCCAGCACCACAGAAAAAAATAATATGAAAAATTTGAATGTTACACCTTCAGAAACATAATTTCTTAAAATGGCCCCAAGAACAAATACACAGAACAGAAATTAGAATTTAAAATTGCAACCAATTTTACTTTGATGGAATAGCCAGAGGACTTTCCTAAATTTCTAACAGTAAAAGTCACCCATAATTTTACTATATAACTTCAGAAAAATGTACTGTGTACATAAATACCATAACCATCCAGAAATTTTCTTCTGGTTCATTGAAGAATTGTCTATTCTTCTGCGTATGCAAAGATTTTGCAGGTTTTGATGGACTAAAGGTCCTACAAAAGTTAAAATAATATGTTGGAACAATGCTCCAGTGGAATTTGCAAGAATATGCTGAGCTCTACAAAAGGACATTTAACGTCATTACCTTGTAAACTGTACAATAGCTTCACATAATCCAACATTTCTAATTTTTTCATTCTTTTCTACTTCATTTGGATGATAAAACAAAATTTTATTTTCCTCCTAAAGTATGAAAAAACAGAAAGTGTAACATTAATATATGCATTTCTTCTTCTTAGCTGTTGAAAGTGCTAAGTTTAATGTCTACCTCTACTGTCATACATGCTAAAGACAATAACAACAAGAATTTTTTAGAAAAACAGGACTTATCTGTTCATCATTGTGTAAATACTTCCCATCAGTCTGAAGGGAGATTGCGATATTCACTAAATCATCTTTCATGTACAGTAGTATTAGATAATTGCAACGAAAATCTCTGGATTTCTTTCGTATGCTAATTAGTAGTACACTGACTCTTGTAAGAAATAAGCGTGTGTGCACGTGCAAGGAATACAGCTCTCAAAAATCAAATCCAATAGGCTGGGTGTGGTGGCGCACGCTTGTAATCCCAGTACTTGGGAGGAGGAGATAGGAGGATCGAAGGTTTGCAGCCAGCCTCAGCTACTTAGTGAGGCCCTCTGCAACTTAGGGAGACCCTGTTTCAAAATAAAGAATAAAAAAATAGGGCTGGGGGTGTAGCTCAGAGGAAAAATGCCCCTGGGTTCAATCCCCAGTATGGGGGAGAGGGGGACACAAAAAAACCCTCAAATCCAGCTGGTTCACGGGCATTTGGACTGACAGCCTTCAATAAGGATTGTGATTTGCTGGCAACAAAGGAAGTCACCATCCTCACCTCAGAATAAAAACTCCTGCAATTTATTAATTTGGTTAAAAAAACCAACAACTTTTCGAGAGTCCTCCACGCTTGCATTATTTTAGGGGTACAGTCCACCCACTTTCATTCCGTAGTTTTAGTCGGAGACTTCCAATAACAAAGACAAGTTCAATTTTAATTTCCCAGAATTGATGCAAAGCGAAGAGACTCAACCTGTGTGATTGACTTGAGGGACTTTCATTCGATATACAGGCGTAGATCCAGGAGCAGAAACAGACCCTACCTGTGTTCTCAGGTCGCCGCCGGATCCCCCTGCCCAGCGCACACCCGACACAGAGTGGTCAGTGCCGGTCCAGGTGTGCAGAATGACAAGGGCCGCCTCCCGGAAGCACCCCGCGACTCCTGGGGACCGGTCACCGCCCGCCCGCCCCCGGTTCTCCCCGGCAGTCGGCTGACGCCCTGGCGCGGCCCCCTCTGCTTACTTCTCCCTCGCGCGGCCCAAAGCGTGGGTTGTAGATGAAGAAGCTCAGCAGCGCCGGCGGGAACTGCTTCTCCTGGGCCGCCCAAGCCCCAGTCCCTGTCCCGGCCGCGGCTGCCATTCCGGCCCGGCCCCCTCCTCGGGAGCCTCCTCCCTCTGCCGGCCCAGAGACAGCAGAGGCTAGGAGACTGCACTTCCGCCTCCCTTTCCGCCGCACCGGAAGTGGTCGCCGCCAGCCCGGAAGAAAACGCTGCAGTGCAGCGTTCCCTTTTGGAACGTCCGGGTAGGCCCCGTTCCCTTGTGTTTCCCGGGCTGTAGTGTTTCTTTTATATTGTAAGGCAGTTCTGGTGAAGTTGAGCTGTTTTCTTCTTTGGCTCTTGGGTTTCTGTGGTGGGTAAATGCAAGTGTGGGAGTTTCTGGAAAAATGCAACGGGCACAGGTGTTTTGTTTTAAGAACAGAATGTGACGCAAAGGAAGCCTTATCTTAGAAAGAAACAGAAGTTTAGGGGTAGGCGTGCATGTAGCTTGGCGCTTGGCCCATTTACATAGTCTTCTACGGAATTCTTGTTGGAAAAGCCAGCAAGTTGCCGCTGGAGTTTGCCCTTTACCCCATTTCCTCTAGCTCAGTGTGTGCGGCCGAGGCGAGACCAGACTTGGCGTTCGAGTCCCGGACCCCGGCGGGCCTGAAATTCCTGAGTCTTTTAGTTGTGTGGATTGTGACACAGCTGGAAGGGCTCGTTCAATTTGATATTTGGAGATTAAGCCCTTATAAGCAGACCCCTTGGCCAAACTCAAGTAGACCTTGGTTTAGATTGCCTGGTCTGTTACAGATAAGGTTCAGAAGAAAGACCACCTCCGTTATCAGATTCGGCAGTATAGACCTTCACGGTTAGGGACACGATGCTTTAGAATTTTTCATGAGAGGCGTCCTAGGTCTGCCATTCACCAAGTAACCAATCACTATGCCTCCCTCCAGTCTCTCTTCTATGTAAAGTGACTAATAGTTCATTTCTACCTAGTGGGAATTTCTATGAATGTACATCAAGTGCTCAGCATGCAATCATTATGCAACACATAATTGCTACCTTTCCTTGCTCTTAGCTTTCCCAGCTAGCTGGCTTTAAGTGCATAAGGCCTTCCCATTAGAAGTATATGTTTTGAGCTGGGTATGGTGGTGCATGCTTGTAATCCCAGCATTTGGGAGGCTGAGACCAGAGGATCCGGGTTCGCGGCCAGCCTCAACTACCTAGTGAGGCCCTCTGCAACTTAGTGAGACCCTGTTTCAAAATAAAGAATAAAAAATAGGGCTGGGGGTATAGCTCTAAGGTAGAACACTCCTGAGTTCAATCCCCAGTACCGCAAAAACAAAACAAAACAAAAAAAACAACCCCCCCCACAAAAACAAAACAAACAAAACAGAAGTATATGTTTTGGCATTAAAGCAATAATTTTTTTAAAGTTTTTTTTTTTTTTTTTTTTTTTGAAGATAGATCTCTTTTGACCCCACCCCATGTTTTGTTCCCCTTAAACTCTTACGGAACTTTTTTTTTTTTTTGCAGTACTGGGGATTGAACTCAGGGGCATTCTACCTCCGAGCTACACCCCCAGCCCTATTTTTTATTCTTTATTTTGAAACCGAGTCTCACTAAGTTGCAGAGTGCCTCACTAGGTAGCTGAGGCTGGCCGTGAACCTGGATCCTCCCATCTCAGCCTCCCGAATGCTGGGATTTACAAGCGTGCGCCACCACACCCAGCTCTTATGGAACTTCTAATAAGTAAAATAGACACAGAGCTACCAAGGCTGAGGGAGGATCCAGAATGTAGACTGTAAACAGGCCAAAGAGTACCTTCCTCTGGCCTTTTCCAGGAGCTACTCACCATCTCCATTTCTTAGTGACCCTATAACACAGACACAGAACTCTGCTATTCCAGAGAACATAGTTTAATTTTTTTTCCCTCCATCTCAGTGCAAATGCTTCTTGAAGATTAACAGGAAGAGTCCAGGATTTGGATTGGAAAACCTGTATTTGAGTTCTGGTTTAGCCATTTATCAGTTGTATGATCTTTGGATAATCACTTTACCTTTTTTAAACCTTGTTCTCTTCCTCTATAAAATGAGATTAATACCTGCCTCACAGGATTACTGGAAATATTACATTAGATGATGCAAATGAGAGCCCTTTAAAGTTCAAAGTACTGTATAAATGCAAGAGTAACAGTCTGTGATATTAGTCATTATTTCTCCTAGGACATCTCTATTACCTTGGACACTTTGCCCCACCCCATACAATTAATTGCATTAATCATCACAAGAGAGGTGATACAAAAGAAAATACTCAGAAATATAATACTTTTTATTTAAATGGTGGAGCTGGGAAGGTAGCACAGTTTGTAGAGTTTCCTTCTGTGTCAATCAAGATTCAGCAACAGAGCCAGGCGTGGTGGTGCACGCTTGTAATCCCAGCATTCGGGAGGCTGAGACCAGAGGATCCGGGTTCACGGCCAGCCTCAGCTATCTAGTGAGGCACTCCACAACTTAGTGAGACCCGGTTTCAAAATAAAAGTAAAAAATAGGGCTGGGGGTATAGCTCGGAGGTAGAATGCCCCTGAGTTCAATCCCCAGTACTGCAAGAAAAAAAAAAAAAAAAGATTCAGCAACAGTAGACTAGCCATGGCCATAGGAAAGTCTGGGCAGTAAGCCTCTACTTGGTGCAGGAAGCAACCAAATGTTGTACTTGTACACAGAAATAATTCAGAGAAAACCAGAGTTAAGGGGTCTCAAGGTCAGGATAAGGAAGATAGTTGTGGCCACTCAGGACCAGGAAACTATAGAGAGGAAGGGAGATAACTCAGTTACGATTGCGTAACACTCCTTTCCCATTCAGACCGTTGGCATGCCAGCTCCTTCCTCCAAACTGGGAAAAGAGGGGAGAAGAGGAGGCCAGATCTCCTGACATAATCCTGAATTATGATTCTGATACCCAGTGAAATAGAAAGTCAAGTGAAGTTCAGTTATAGAACTTCTAACTTTCTAAGTAAGTGTATGTGTGTATGTGTATGTGTGTATGTGTATGTGTGTATGTGTATTGTTACTGGGGATTGAGCCCAGGGGTGTTCTATCTCTGAGCTGTACCCCCAGCCCTATTTTATTTTTAATTTGAAAATAGGGTCTTACTAATTTGCTGAGGCTGTCATCAAACCTTCAATCCTGTCTTAGCCTCCCAAGTACTGGGATTACAGGTGTGCACCACCATGCCCAACTGAACTTCTAACTTTTTGCACAAAGAATTTGTAAACCCAAAGTTTCAAGGGCATGAGATGTGGGAATGCATGTTTCCAAATAGAAAGTCGCAGCCTCTTGGGTGACTTTCCAGGGTGAGTCATTTTGGACAAGTTGCCAGGTTCTGCATGTCTCCTTGCTAACAAGAACAGTGAGCTTCCCCATGGTAGGACTCTGTTGATGTCATCCTCTTGTTCCTGTTGTCTAACACAGTGCCTGCCTCAAATCACATTGCAAGTGTGTGTTGAATGAATGAACCACAGAGGCAGGGAGCAGGAAAGGTGGATAAATGGACATCAGAGACGGATGTTCCTCCTTCAGGGTTCTGGCTATTTCATGTCATGCTGACAGAGCTCTGGCCACAGGCTGATCAAATGTTCTATAGAGTTCTCTATTCGGTCAGTATTGAGCTCCATGAGGAAGCTTCTGGGTAGGGGGTGGGGTGCGGTAGACACCTCTCATAACATCCACTTCATCCTATTCTTTTGGTAGACCAGTGAGTCAGGTAATCGATCTTTTCTCTGTCGATGGAGAACCCCAAAACTGTGTCATTCAGAAGTGACCTTCATCATGAGGGTGCATGTCTCCTGTGCTGAAAATTGTCCTTGGTATACATCTCTGTGATCACCTGGAAGGGCCTTTCAAGAACATTGGTTCTTTTTATCCAAAAATTAAAAAAAAAATAGGCCAGGTGCGGTGCCCCAAATACTTGGGGGGTTCAGGAAGGAGGATCGCTTGAACCTACAAATTTGGGGCCAGCCTGGGGAACATAGCAAGACTCCAGCTCTGAAATAAAAAAAGAAACAGCTGCCTGTAATCCCAGTACTTGAGGGGCTAAGATAGGAGGATGACAAGTTTGAGGTCAGCCTCAGCATTTTAGAGAGGTCCTCTGCAACTTAGTGAGACTCTGTTTCAAAATTAAAAAATAAAATAGGAGCTGGGCGTGGTGGCGCATGCTTGTAATCCCAGCATTCGGAAGGCTGAGACCGGAGGATCCGGGTTCGAGGCCAGCCTCAGCTACCTAGTGAGGCACTCCGCAACTTAGTGAGACTCGGTTTCAAAATAAAGAATAAAAAATAGGGCTGAGGGTATAGCTCGGAGGTAGAATGCCCCTGAGTTCAATCCCCAGAACCGCAAAAATAAAATAAAATAAAATAAAATAGGGCTAGGGTACACGTGTAGCTCAGAGGTAGAATGCCCCTGGGTTCAATCTCCAGTCACCACACACACACACACACACACACACACACACACACACACACACACAAACAACTGGAAGCAAGTTTATTAATGAGGGTTCAATGGAGAAGCAGAACTACTAGAAAGTATTTACATATGTATATTATATTTAATAATGTAATTTTTTGTGTACTGGGAATTGAATCCAGAGACATTCTACTTCTCATTTCCTCCCCCAACCCTATTTTTATTTCAAGACAGGGCCTCACTAAGTTGCTGAGGCCAGCCTCAAACCTGTGATCCTCCTGTTTCAGCCCCTCAAGTACTGGGATTACAGGCATGTGCCACCATGCCCGGCTTGTAATAATGTATTTTTTAGATGCCAATTTCTGGGAGGCTGTTGCCTTCATACCCCAGGCAAAGCTTGATGTCTACAGAGCAGGAAATCAGGAAGGGGAGATGGATATAAAGTCAGGAAACTGAGTACAAACTAAGGAGGACAGGTTGGGACCTGTGTCAGTCTCTTACTGTCTCTGGCGCTGATGATAGGGTGAGGAGTGCTCCAGGGAAAAGCTGGTGTCCTTGGTCACAGAGAAAAACACATACCTAAACTAGGGTGCAGCAGGTTGGTCTCACAGCAAAGATGTGGAGGTCCACCTGTTCTGGCCCCCTCAGAGTAACATCCTTCGGCTGCTGCTTCACGCCACCCCCCACCTCTTAGCCACATGTCACGTAACCCACCCTAACTGTGCCCCTGTGGCCTAAGCAGGTTGACATATTACAAAGCTGTCACATAGCCGGGCATGGTGGCGCACGCTTGTAATCCCAGTACTTGGGAGGCTGAGACAGGAGAATCACAGGTTCATAGCCAGCCTCAGCTACTTAGTAAGGCCCTCTGCAACTTAGTGAGACCCTGTTTCAAAATAAAGAATAAAAAATAGGGCTGGGGGTGTAGCTCAGAGGTAGAATGCCTCTGGGTTCAACCCCAGTACCTAAAAGAAAAGAAAAACAAAGCTGTCACATAGGTGATGCCAAGATTTGAGAAAATAAAGCCGTAGGTATGCAGGTGTTTATGTCGCTCTGTCTTCTCATTGTATGCTTGAAATAATTTGTGACTTAAGGACAATTTAAGGAGCTAGGCTTGATGGTGCACGCTTGTAATTTCAATACTTGGTAGGCTGAGACAGGAGAATTGCAAGTTTGAGGCCAGTCTTGGCAACTTATCGTGGCCCTCAGCAACTTAGAGAAACCATATTTCAAACTCAGAGATAGAATGCCCCTGGGTTTGACACCCAGTACCCCCCACAACCAAAAATGTTTAAGGTGTGAATCCACTTACATTCATTGCAAAGCCCCTAGGAAAACTATCAAAATCTATCCACCATCATCACTACCAAAAAAGGTTGACTTTTTTGCAACCAGTGAAATCATTATGTAAATGTATAGTCTTTCCAGTGAATAAATGAACAGGTGAAGTGGAAACTATCCTAGAGATTCCAATTTCATCTGTCTTCTTAAGTGTTTGCAAAGTAATACCATACCCAAACATCAGCAGAAGTGATAGAAGATAGGTTTTTGCTTGAAATTGGATTCCCGAGTGCTCGTTACACAAAATTAAACTAGTTGTTACATAGAGCTAACTAGGTACCTTGTAAACGTGAACAAATGGACAGATATTTGCTACACTTTGTTTCTGAGCTGCAAAGAACCACTTAGAAAACCTATATATTTTTAAAAATTGTATAAATATTTTGGATCGTGCAGATGTTGGAGTGAAATACCAGTTAATGACTGAAGTGATGTAGTAACAACAATTAACACCACTCTCAAAGCTGGCTTTGAGATTGCATTTCAGTAGATTATGAACTACTCCACCAAGCCACAAGCCAAATTTGTAGCTGAGTAAAAATAGTCCAAATTAAGCTGGGCACGGTGGTACACGTCGGTAATCCCAGTACTTAGGAGGCTGAGACAGGAGGATCACAGATTTAAAGCCAGCCTCAGCAACTTTGTGAGGTTCTCAGCAACTTGGTGAGACCCTGTTTCCAAATTTTAAAAAGTGGGCTGGGGGTATAGCTCAGAGGTAGAATTCCCCTGGATTCAATCAATATACACACATACACACACACACACACACACACACACACACACACACACACACACACTTACTGGGGATTGAATCCAGGGATGTTCTGCCTTGAGCTATACCTGCGGTCCTATTTTTAATTTTGAAACAGGGTCTAAGTTGCTGAGGCTAGCCTCAAATCTGTGATCCTCCTGTCTCTGCCTCCCAAGTATGGTGATTACAGGCATATGCCACTATGTCTAGCTTATGCAGCCCCGTTTTATAAACAATTAGGAAAAATAGCTGGATATCTGTCTTATTTTATTAGCCATGTAACCTATGCTGCAATCTAGATCATTTTAAAGTCAAAATATGTCATTCCATTGCTTAGGACATGTCTTCTTGAGGTAGATCAGTGGTCATATGCAAATTAGGTAAAAATAGGGATGACAAGCATGCTGTTTATATGCTTGTTAAGACCATTTCTGGATTGTTAGAATTGTCTTTAGAGTTTTTCCAGCTTTGATTTTATTCTGGGTATGTCATATTTAATGTTTTTGCTCAGTATGTAAAAATACAAGTGAGTCAAAAAATGTGTAGAAATTTCAGGAACAGAACATTTTATGCAGGGTTTTCATTAATTTGAGTGTGGGACACTTCCTTGGTATGAAAGTTTTTTTTTTTTTAATGAGAATTTATTGTGACTTTGGCTAGGCGACAATTTGGTAAATTCTAAATCTCTGTTCTTCATTTCCTCTAGTTACTGTATTCCACATTTTCAAAAAGGCTCCATTCTTATTTCATTGTTCTATAACCCCCTCAGTTGAAGTTAAACACTGTTAACATTTTGCTATATTTTCTTTTTTTTTCTGTGAGATGCATATTGAATGGGATCCATTTAAAATGACTTGCTTTGAACAAACTTATATAATAACTAAACTCAAGTCACTTTTGTAAAAAAAAACAAAAAGTGTGCTTTCAAATGACACCTACCATCAAAGACCTGGAAATGCTAATGTTTTTGCAAAATTTAAACTTAGAAAAACAAGTCAAAAAGTGCTAATTATCAAATATGCTCAATTGCCCAAAGAGTTGTTACCTGCATTCAAGGGTGGAATGAATCCCTCAGGTCATACCCCAAATCCAAATAACATAATTAAATATCTTTAAGAATAAAGACACGCTTGTAATCCCAGCATTTGGGAGGCTGAAACCGGAGGATCCGGGTTCACGGCCAGCCTCAGCTACCTAGTGAGGCACTCCACAACTTAGTGAGACTCAGTTTCAAAATAAAGAACAAAAAATAGGGCTGGGGGTATAGCTCGGAGGTAGAATGCCTCTGAGTTCAATCCCCAGTACCACAAAAAAAAAAAAAAAAGAATAAAGACATGATTATTGTTTCACTTAAGCATACCATTTGGCACTTTTGGGGTATGAAATACAGAGATGATGGGTTGTGTGTGTGTGTGTGTGTGTGTGTGTGTGTGTGTGTGTGTGTGTATTACTGGGGATTGAATCCGGGGTGCTCTACCTCCAAGCTATACTCCAGCCCTTTTTATTTTTGAAACAGGATCTCACCAAGTTGCCTGGGCTGGCCTTGAACTTCTGTTCCTCCTGCTTCAGCCTCCAAAGTTACAGGCATGTGCCACCACACCTGGTTTGAATCATATTTTTAAAACAGAATAGCCAGGTGTGGTGGCTCACACTTGTAATCCCAGCATTTGGGAGGCTGAGACCGGAGGATCCAGGTTCAGGGCCAGCCTCAGCTACCTAGTGAGGCATTCTGTAACTAAGTGAGACCCTGTTTCAAAATAAAGAATAAAAAAGGGGGCTGGGGCTGTAGCTCGGAGGTAGAATGCCCCTGAGTTCAATCCCCAGTACCAAAATAAATAAATAAATAAATAAATAAATAAATAAATAAATAAATAAAACAGAATGAACAAAATTCATGAACAACTCATCATAATCTGCCTATGAAAAATTTGTGGCCATTTATCCATTTATATTCATCTAAGCATTTCCCCCAAGACAGTCAGAACATCGCCAGTAAGACCCATGCCACAGAGTCCCTTGGGCACTCAGTATAACTCCTCTAGTCATTGTTTCTAGTCCGGGGATCTCTGTTTGACAGAAAAAAAGCAAATTAGAGGAGTCCATTACCTTAATCTAGATTAAGGTGAGACTGTCTTTGGTGGTCCCAAAATTTTGTTCACTTAACATCTCACAAACAGCCGGGTGTGGTGGCACATGCTTATAATCCCCGTACTTGGGAGGCTGAGACTGGAGGATCCGGTTTTCGGCCAGCCTCAGCAACTTAATAAGGCTCTCTGCAACTTAGTGAGACCCTGTTTCAAAATAAAGAATAAAAAATAGGACTGGGGGTGTAGCTCAGAGGTAGAATGCCCCTGGGTTCAATTCCCAGTAACACACACACACACACACACACACACACACACACACACACACACACACAAAACCCAAAAAACCTCACAAGCATTATTTCCAAAGCATCATCACCTGAATTGCTTCTCTGTGGCTTATATGGTGGTCAGGAGCCTCATGGGACAGGTGCTGCAGGATCACCCTAGTTGAGTGTTCCCCTGTAGAACTTGTTGGGATAAAGAATCCTTAGCCCCACATTGTGGTACACACTTGTAATCACAATACTTGGGAGGCTGAGACAGGAGGATCGCTGGTTTAAGACCAGCTTCAGCAACTTAGACCCTCAGCAACTTAGTGAAACCCTGTTTCAAAGTTAAAAATAAAGCTGGGCGTGGTGGCACATGCTTGTAATCCCAGTACTTGGGAGGCTGAGACAGGAGGATTACACGTTCTCAGCCAGCCTCAGCTACTCAGTGAGGCCCTCTGAAACTTAGTGAGACCCTGTTTCAAAATAAGAATAAAAAAATAGGGCTGGGGTGTAGCTCAGAGGTAGAATGCCCCTGGGTTCAATCCTCTGTAACACACGTACACCAGACCCCCCCACACACACACACACTGTTGCTCCCTGTCCCTCTACAGTCATCTTGAGGAGGTTCCTTTCCAATAGTGCCCAATACTTCAAAAAACTACTTTAAACGTGACCTTCCAAAAAGCAGAGGTTCAAAGCTCACTAAGCTATATTTTAGTATGTGAGAAGCCATCTGGGAAAAGTCCACTATGTGGTAAGCTTCGGAGTTGGGTGAAGAGTATGAGCTTTTATATTTATTTATTTATTTATTTATTTATTTATTTATTTATTTATTTAGTGCTAGAGATTGAACTCTCGGGCATTCTACCTGCAATCTACACCCCCAGCCTTTTTTATTTTTTAATTTTGAAACAGTCTTGCTAGATTGCTGAGGGTCTTGCTATAAATTGCTGAAACTGGCCTTGAACCTGTGATTCCCTTGTCTCAGCCTCCAAAGTATTGGGATGACAGGCCTGTGCCGCCATGCCCGGCCCAAGTGTGAACTTTTAAAGAAGCTCCCAGGAAAATGCCTCAGTGATACCCAGGAGTCCTCAACCCGTAGGTCAGCCAGAGAGTCGTTTTGTGTATGCCACCTGGAAGCCAGCCTAATGAGAATTTCCTGGCCTGAGACTGCCCAACCCTCACCACCCTGAAACAAGACCTCTGAGACTGGCCTCAGGTAGTGTCACCTAAGAGCCAGGAAAATAGTAGCTGAGGAGAGGGAGGTGAGGGCAATCAAGTCTTTCTGAGGGCTCAGGTTTTTCACTTTTTTTTTTCCGTGTGGGGTGGCAGTGGGGGAGGGTTGCTGGGAATTCAATTCAGGGGCATTCTACCTCTGAGCTACATGCTCAGCCCTAATTTTTTTTTTTTTTTTTTTTGGAATAGGGTCTTGCTAAGTTGCTGAGGCTAGCTGCGAACCTGTGATCCTCCTGTCTCAGCCTCCCATATATTGGGGTTACAGGCATGCATTACCACACCTGGATAAGAGCTTATTTTTTCTAAGAAAATAACAACAGTAATAATAATAATAAATAATAATAGAACTTGAAAATGGGAGTGTTTGTGCTAAAACTATAATCCAAGTCTTAGTTACACAGCCCCTCCAGCACCACGCTTCATTCTATCTTATACTGTTTGCCTTTACTTAGATCTCTTTTATGGCAATCTAACACCTAGTAACAACAACAACAAAATCCGTAAGAATGATTTTTATGCTGGCTAAAATCTCTTTACATGAATTTCAGAGTCAGATGAATTGTTGAGAAAAGTCCTAGCACGACAATGCCATTTATTTGTGACATTTAAAACCTGTTTGCCTGCCCGTTCCCACCTACGCAATGCCAGTGTGGCTTACTCAGCGCTCGATGGGGCCTGAGGTCTTTGGAAAACCCTCGGTCCTCACTTGTGGTGGTCCCTCTGCCTTGCTGGGAAAAAACACACCCACACACTAGCAGATGATGAGAAAATGTCTTTATTGGGTGATTTGAAAGGCATTGTCTGTGATGGGGGTGGAGAGGCTTACAGAAGTCATCAGGGACAACTCACCACCCCAAAAGCTATGGGCTGTCTTATTTCCTCAATCAAACAATGAGCAAACTGCAGTAGCATTTCAGGAGGAATTAATTAATTAGTTGGGGGTAGGATGTGGGGTTTCCCATTCCCAGGGCATTGGAGGCCTTCCAGCTGAATGTCCCTTCCTTTCTTTTCTCCAGAGACTGGGGCCTTTAGGAATGCACCATTTCCTGGAATTCTAGAACAGAAGAGGTGAGAACAGGGTGAGTGGAGATGGCCCAGGACTTTACAGACATCCCGTCACCCCGAGAGTTCTGACAGGGAAGGAAACGATGCAGCCAATTCCTCGGATGACAAGCAGGGCCCCCTCGGAGAGCATGAAAGGCAGAAAGATGTGGGCATCAATGACCACAGGTCCAGGGAGGCTGCAGCATCCCATCTCTCTGCATAGTTTTGTTTAGCAAACATCGTCAGCTTTGCCCATAGAGGCTCCTGCGTTAGAATTAGTCAATTCAGTCATTTCTCTTTGGCAACGAAGGAATTCAGTAAAATTGTCTACGACAATCTGTGAATGTTTGACTTTTTGTCTGGTCAATTTAAGACAAAAATGGAAGGTGTCCTTCCTCTATTCTGTAGCAGTATGTTGCATTTTTAGGTAACATTCAGCAAGGTGGAATTTTGAGCAAACCTTCCTCTACCTCACCCCGCAAGAGTTTATATTGCCAAAAGATGGTGATAATAATAAGATGTGGCTGCTACAGCAGCCTGAAATTAAAATCTGGGGATTTCTTTTATATTCATTGGTAAGCTTTGTTTGGAAATCTTGTATGGTTATGTTTAAATAGATCAATTCTCCTATGCCTTAACTATTTTTCTGGGCTATCTATAGGAGCTGTATAATTTTGAATAGGGTTTAAAAAGAAGGATCTAATGTAGCACCTTTAAATTCCTCCCCCTCTCCCCCCTCCTCTCCCTTCCTCTTCTCCCTCTCCTCTCTTCTTCCTCTCCTCCTCCTCCTCCTCCTTCTTCTTCTTCCTTCTCTCTCTCTCTCTCTCTCTCTCTCTCTCTCTCTCTCTCTCTCTCTCTCTCTCTCATCTGTCTCTCTCAGATTGAACCCAGGTGTATTCTATCTCTTTGAAACAGGGTCTTGCTAAATTGCTGAGGGTCTTGCTAAGTTGCCAAGGCTGACCTCCAACCTGTGATCCTCCTATCTTAGCCTCACAAATACTGGAATTACAGGTCAGCAGGACCCCATATGTTCTCCTGAGTTGTCAGGCACAAACTATATAGGAACAAAATGAAGCCAGTCATGCAATTATGTTAATATTTGAACCCAAGGGTCTGCACACAGGCAACTCCCAAGATAGTGTTTGACTTATTTGTTCTCTGTTAATATTATCCACTTGGGATACTAATGTCCAAAAAATAAAAAAAATTAAAAGTCTTTGTTTAACCCCTTGAAAGCGAAGAAGATTTCCTGTGCCAATAGGCTCTGGCACAAGACACACTTGAGAATGCTAATCTTTCCCTTACCCAGAGGGGCTCAAATCCTCACATGATTTTCAAGGTGCATTAGGGCATCTTGCCAATAGGTAGCCAGGTGGCTGGCTAGTGCCCTACTTAAGTAAAGGATTTTTTTCTAATTCACAGATAATGAGCAGAGGGACCAACTTCTATGGTACATCCCAGGCACATGCCAGATTTCTAATTTTTTTTTTCAGTGCTGAGGATCAAAACCAAGGTTCACTCACATATGCTAAGCATTTGCTTCACCTCTGTGCTCCAGCCCCAGCTAGGCCAGAATGTTTACGCACAACACAGGTGTCCTCCTTTAGTGCTATTTTACAGATAAGAAGACTGAGGCTCAACAAGGTTACGGAAGGGAGATTTTAACCCCCATCTCTCTGATCTCCAGGCCCAAGCCTCCCTGGATGCTCCTTGAACTAACCTTTGGTGCTAGGTACAGATGCAGACATACCTTCAGCCCCAATTTTTCCATCTCCATCATTATCTGCAGCGGCCATCAAGGACTTGGTTTCTGACTCGGTCAGTTCTCTAGCATCACTCTGGAACTTCTGAAGGAAAAACCTAAGGATGACAGGGATGGAGGGGGATCTTCTGAAAAACCATGTGTCGCTGTGTCCTCTCCCTCCCTTCTTTTTCTTTAAGCCAACCATCTGTGTCCAGTAGTTGCAATAATCAATCAAGATCTTAGCAAGCAAAGGTTTGCTATAGAAACTAGTGGTGGACATCTTATTTTTCAGAATTTAAAAAAAAAGTTTTGTCAGTCGGGTATGGTGGCACACACCTGTAATACCAGTACTTGGGAGGCTGAGACAGGAGGACTGCAGGTTCGAGGCCAGCCTCAGCAACTTAGCGAAACCCTGTTTCAAAATGAAAAGGGCTGGGGGTGTAGCTCAGAGGTAGAATGCCCCTGAGTTCAGTCCCCAATAACACACACACACACACACACACACACACACACACACACACACACACACACTTTATGTCCAAAGGAAATCTCTTTGCACCTGCAGTCTTTTTATTTTCTACCTCTGAGCTACACCCCCAGCTCTTTTTTTTTATTTATTTTGAAACAGAGTCTTGCTAAATTGTTGAGGCTGGCCTCTAATCTCCAGTCCTTCTATCTCAGCCTACCAAGTTCTAGGAATATGATGAATTTTTTTTCTTTTTTTGTGTGTGCTAGGGATTGAATCTTCCTTTGAGCTACACCTCCAGTCCTCCCCCCTTTTTATGAAATAGGGTCTCACTAAGTTGCTTTGGCTGGTCACACAGCCTCCCAAGTACTGGGGTTACAGGTGTGCCCCACCACCCCAACCGCACTTGCTGTCTTTAACACCGAAAAGTTCAGAGCTTTGCCTGGGCAGAGGTGCCACTGCTGACTTTTCTTTAATGAGGCTCAGCTGAATGAATCCCCAATACCAAGACTGGCCACGGAAGAAGCCTCAGCAAACTGGGGCCCCTGTACCCCAGTTCCACCTATCAAAGTTGGGGTGCTCAGGACAAAGCTTACTTAAGCTCGTCTTCCTCCAGGTATCCACTCTGGTCATTGTCTATGAACCGGAAAAAATCCTTCACCTGGCTGGCTGACATCTTGGACAGGCCTGATGTCTGGAAGAATTTTTGGGGTTCAAAAGTATCTGGATCTAAAGAACAGAGAATGGGTTATTCTGATGCCCATTGGATCACATTCTATATTTTGGGCCAAGGTGCTGATGTCACAGGTTATTAAAAAGGATTTCATGATTTCCCTGCACTATAGGGATGCTCGGCTGATTCAAGACATCAAGGCAGCCAAGACTGGGCGGCTCTGATGTCAGCTCCTGCCCCCTTCCTCCCTGGCTTTCCTCCTCCACTGGATTTTGTCCATCTCTCCTCTCTCCTCTGTTCAGCGCCTCTCTTTGTGACTCCACAGGCTGTGTATTCGAGTCCCCAGCCTTACTGGTTTAATTAGTGGGGGAAATGCAATAACTACAACTCAAACAGACTCAGTGGCATCCGTTGACACCCTCCTTCCCTCCAGGGCTTTTAGAAGGTTTCTTTCATCTTACAGAAATGCAATCACATGTTCAGACCCCACATCTCCATCATTTTAGTTATCTAATTCATAGCACTTTCATCCACTGATTCCATGAGTCTTTCAGCAAAGTTCACATTTTTATTTATTTTTAATTATTTATTTATTTATTTATTTATTGGAACTGGGTGTTGAACACAGAGACATTTTTATCTGTGAGCTACACCACCCCTGGCCCTTTAAAAAAAATTGTGTGTGTGTGTGTGTGTGTGTGTGTGTGTGTGTGTAAACAGAGTCTTGCTAAGTTGCTGAGGCTTGGCCTTGCACCTGTTATCCTCTTGTTTTAGCCTCCCAACTACTGGGATTACAGACATACACCCCCGCACCCAGCTACATTTTGATTTTTGTTGCTTTGCTGGAGGAGGAACTGTGGGAGGAAGCCCCACGCCTGCCTTGCACCCCTTTACCTTGGCATTCCTGCAGGGCGGCCGCGATGTCATCAGCACTAAGCACGTCTGTGATGCTCATTTTCCACCTGGTCATACAGAACGAACGAGATGTGATCAATGCCACAAAGGGGCAGGCACATCCAAAGGTGGGGGATACACCCTCCTAGGCTCACTGACACTGGATGTTTGTTTAGAATTTTTAATCTTTATATTTTTATTTTATTTTGGGGGGAGTGGAACTCAGGGCATTCTACCTCTGAGTTACACCCCCACCCTATTTTATTTTTTTATTCTACAACAGAGTCTCTCTGAGTTGCTGAGGGTCTTGCTAAGTTTCTGAAACTGGTCTCGAACCTGCAATCCTCCTGTCTCAGCCTCTCAAGTACTGGGATTACAAGCATATGCCACTATGCCTGGCTTTATTTTTATTTTTACTTTTATTCTATTATTTTATGGTTCTGGGGATGGAGTCCAGGGCCTTGAACATGCTAGACAAGCACTCTACCCCCAACCCCAGTCTGTAATTTTTTTAAACGTGATAAGCATCTGTGCATTAGGTGATGGGACAGAATATCCGAACAAAAACCAGACATGGAAAAGATCCTAGCCCTCTCTGTCTCAGTGCCCTCTCCTTGATCTACTCTAAAGATGAAATAAAAGATATGACCGCAAAAACCATTTGACTTAGTCTTCTTATGAAAAATTGTATTTACACAATCATTTACATAGTAGCTACATATCATTCAAAAATAGACCATGCCGCAAATGCAATGGCGTTTTCATGCATCACCCGGAGAATTGCAATGTCAAAATGGGAAAGGATATAGCTTGAGCAGCTTGCAGACCTTCTGTGCAAGACACGCTATCTATCCTGAAGGATGGGAATCAGACCAATGAAAAGCCCATCTACCAGGGATCGAAATCCTTCCAGGTGTCAAAGTCACGGTAAGAGAGAAATCTGAGCGCAGCCTGTGCAAGCCTAATATAAATGCATGCAGAGAAGAAGAGTTTGGGGTCTGGTAGGTTCACCAGCTACTCACCGTTTTAGATTTTCCCCCAAGAAGAATCAGGGGAAAAAAAAAAGAGTTGAAGGAGCAAAAAAACAGATGCGCTTCTGCTACCTGACTGACCTACCTTATATAGGATTGAAAAAGTGATAGTTACGACCTCTTAGATTTCCCTTTCAAGGATCGAGTGGATGTAGCTCGAATGTCTTGCCTTACTAATTAAACCTCTTTTTTTCTTTTCTATTTATATCTTGAGGGACTGTGGGTGGGAACAGCCAGTTTTAAAAAACAAACCTCAACAAACCTTAACTAAGGTTTCAGTTCTGCAAAGGAACCCAGTTGGCGAAGCTGGGAGAAGATACTGGAGGCCTGGAGTGTGTGTGTGTGTGTGTGTGTGTGTGTGTGTGTGTGTGTGTGTGTGTGTGTGTGTTGGGGAAGGGGGAAGCAGCAGCTGAAATTAGATGAGCAGGTATGGGGGTGCTCTGTAAACTGAAAAGGCTCCCCAGATGTGAGCTGCTGCCCCTGGAGGCAGGTCTGTTTTCGGCTTCTGAAACTGTGGACATGTGAGACTGACCTCAATCCAGGGTCAGCAAACTCAAAGTCGATGTCACCAAGGGGACACACAGGACTTGTCCAGCAAAGGAGATGGTACTGGATTTCCCTACAAAAGTCTTGACTTTAACATTTCCCAGCTAAATCTGCACACACTCAAAAAAACAAAAAGGAGGGAAGCAAGCAATCATTTCCAACTGCCAAACTAATATTTATAGAAAACAGTATTATGGAGCTGGGCGTGGTGGCACATACCTGCAATCCCAGTGCCTGGGAGGCTGAGACAGGAGGATTGCGGGTTCAAAGCCAGCCTCAGCAACTTAGTGAGACCTTGTTTCTAAATAAAAAAATAAAATAGAGGTGGATGTGTAGCTCAGAAGTAGAATGCTCCAGGGTTCAATCCCCAGTATCAAAAAGAAAAAAACAAAGGAAGAAAAAGAAAAACCTGAAAGTAAGTCTCAAAAGTTTTGAATTAGGGGTGGGGATGTATTTTGGTGATAGAATGCTTACTTAGCAGCTGTGAAGCCCTGAGTTTGACTCCCAGCAAGGGGAGGGGGGTGGTTATTCTACCTCCGAGCTACACCCTCAGCCCTATTTTATTTTTTATTTGGAGACAGGGTCTCACTAAGTTGCTGAGAGCCTTGCTAAATTGCTTAGGCTTGTTTTGAACCTACGATCCTGCTGTCTCAGCCTCCTAAGTACTGGGATTATAGGCGTGTGCCACAACGCCCAGCTGACAGAGTTTTTAATTAGATTTCCAACATTAAGTTGCCATAGAAACTTGCCACTTTCTTTCCATGGAAGTGTTCACAATTGTCCATGGAGATAAAAATGTTTTTTAAAAAATCTGCCCATTTAAGTGAAGATAGCATATGGGTTCAACAAGATACTTCAGCTGTTCTTGCTGTTTTTCTGGTGGAAAATAAAGATGACAGAGACTGAGTACACATGTCTGGAGGTGGCTAATCAGAAGCCAGGCATCCTATGTGGTTAGTTTGGAGAGTTTATTTGGCCTTCTCTTGTTGGTCCTCCATTGGAAGTGGGGACAAAATTCAGTAAGCTGTCAGTTATGAATCAAGTCCTGGCTATTTGGAGCTGATTGTCACAGGGATTGATGTTTGGCTTCCTGGACTATTTGCTAGAGACAGAGGCCTGGCTTTCTACAAGTCCAACTTAGAGTAGCAGGTTTGCTTCTGGGGCTATAGATCATGAGTCAGTTTGTTTGTTTATATATTTATGTTAGTGCTGGAGATTGAACCCAGGGGTGCTCTACCACTGAGCTACATCCCCAGTCCTTTTTATATTTTATTTTGAGATAAGGTCTTGCTAAGTTGCCCAGGATGGCCTGGAACTACTTGCAATCCTTCTGCCTCAGCCTTATGAGGAGCTAGGATTACAGGTGTGTACCACTGGACTCAGCTGCTTGTTTCCTATGTGTGTGTGTGTGTGTGTGTGTGTGTGTGTGTGTGTGTGTGTGTGTTACTGGGGATGGAACCCAAGAGGGCATTCTATCTCTGAGCTACACCCCCAATCCTATTTTGTTTTGAAACAGGATCTGAATATTGTGGAGGGCCTCACTAAATTGCAGAGGCTGTCCATGAACTTGCGATCCTCCTGTCTCATCATCCCAAGTACTGGGATTACAAGTGTACACAACCACACCCAGCTTGCCTCCACTTTTAAAATGGGAAATTGAAGCTGGACATGGTGGTGCACGCTTGTAATCTCAGTACTTGGGAGGCTGAGACAGGAGGATCACAGGTTCATGGCCAGCCCCAGCAACTTGTGAGGCCCTCCACAACTTAGTGAGGCTGTGTTTCAAAAAATAAAGAATAAAATAGCTGAGGGTGTTGCTTGGTGGTAGAATGCCCCTGGGTTCAATCTTCAGCACCAAAACAGAACAAAAAACAAAACGAAACAACTGACTCATATCTCCATCCAACAGCCCAAGAAGGAAGCCTGCTATGTAAGTTAGACTTATAGGAAGCCAGACCACTGTATCTGGCAAATAGTCCAGGAAGCCAAACATTAACTCCTGTGACAATCAGCCCCAAATAACCAGGACTTGATTCAAAACTGACAGCTTACTGAATATTGTCGCCAGAAGTGGGGATGAGAGGTCATAAGATGGACCCGTGGGGGTCCAAAGTCTCCTTTAAACAATGGCCAGGATGGCGTAAACATTCCCATGCTTGGGGTCCCCATCCCCTCTGAGAGAGTTCGTGCTTTGTGTGAGATTTCTGAAGCAGGCAACTTCCTGACACTGACCAAAAATAGGGATAGTTCCTGAAAGTGTTACGGGAACAGCAAGAGAGGCTGTTGTGGAAGACAAATTGCCAACACTAGAGGAAACTTCTTATCGGACCACAGCAAGTTATCTTAGAATATTAAAAGCTGAGATTCTCAAATGTCAGTGGTGAGATAGCAAGGCCCACGGTAAAGTGTCTTCTGACTCACAGGTCAGAAAAACTAAAAAATATATGTTTTATATATATATTATATATATATGAATTTCATATATATGTTATATATATAAATTTCAACATTGAGCTGATGTCTTTGTATGGTGATATGGGCTAGGGGTAGAGGGACCTAGAGTTACAGAAGTATGTTTTTTTGTTTGTTTGTTTTGCGGTACTGGGGATTGAACTCAGGGGCATTCTACCTCTGAGCTATACCCCCAGCCCTATTTTTTATTCTTTATTTTGAAACCGAGTCTCACTAAGTTGCGGAGTGCCTCACTAGGTAGCTGAGGCTGGCCTTGAACCTGGATCCTCTGGTCTCAGCCTCCCAAATGCTGGGATTACAAGCGTGCGCCACCACGCCTGGCTTCAGAAGTATGTTTATATTTATTTACTTTTTGTGGTCCTGGTGATTAAACCTAGGGGCATTCTACCTCTGAGCTATAAATTTTATTTTGAAATAAGGTCTTGGTAGGTTGATGAGAGTCTCACTACTTGATGAGGCTGGCCTCAAACCTGTGATCCTCCTGTCTCAGTCTCCCAAGTACTGAGATTACAGGTGTGCACCACTACGCTGGGCTTAGGAGTGTGTTTATTTATAAATAAGATTCTTCTCTGGAGGTGGATTTCCATCCCTAGTACAAGAAGAAAGAGGAGGAAGAGGAGGAGAAGGAGGAAGA
>PVLC010011443.1:0-15015 GCA_004027655.1 Graphiurus murinus
ACTAAAACCAAGCTCTGCTAGATCGTAAGTACCGAGCTTAAATTTTCACGTGTGTCTTTGGCGTTTTTAATTTATTTACTTATTTTAATTTGCTCTGTCAGTGCAGGCAGAGAGTTGCCCACTACTAGTTTATGTCTCTGGACTCTCCCCTGGGTCTGGCTGCGTCTCTGATTCTGCTTTTTGCTTTAGCAGTCTAAAACCCAGGCCTTTCCAGAGACCCTGTGTGCACTGGGTTCCTCCACCCTTCTGGCCCTGTCTAGGCTCTAGCAGGGCGGATGGCTGAGTCTATCCTTTGTTTTGTGAATCCCGCACCCTGCACTCAAGGTGCGCGTGACTCGATTTACGTCTCCCTGCAGTTCAGCCTGTTCCTGTTCTGATGGCTGGTGGTGCAAATGGACAATGATGGTCTGTGTAGCTAGCAGGAAGTTGGTGGGAGGGGCTGGCGTGCAGGCTCAGTTCTCTGCTGTTCGGCCTGTTCCACATCTTGGACAGCTGGGGGCTGAGAGGAGGATGGTTGAAAGGCGCTGGCGGCTAAGATGGTGGCAGCCACATGCTGGGTCCCCCAAATCTCCCGATCTCCACCCAGGTGCTCCAAGTTCACGCCCAGGCTTCAAGCACTCCCTCTCTTCCCCTAGTCAAGAGGCTGGGCTCCTGGCCGATCTGCTTCAGGCTCACTTTTCCATCCCTGGAGGCTGACCTGCCTGCTCGATCTTCCCGGGTTGCTGCGGGGCGCAGGCTGGTGATAGTCTGGCCAGATGGCAGGTAGCTGGTTGGGAAGGGCTAGCAGGGGGGATGGTGGGCCGCCACTTCACGGCCCGCCGGCTCCCGCTGACTTGTCCTGCCCCTCCCGGGCTCAGCTCCTCCGCTCCCGCCTCAGGCCCAGGCCTCTGCCAAGAAGCTGCGTCCCACTTCAGGCTCTGGGCGGTCGCAGTTCCGCGCTGAGGGGATGCGCCGGGACAGACCCCAGACCCGCGGGTGCCCACGCTGAATGCCCCACGGTTCTGATCTCCGCCTGCGTGTGGCGCAGGGTGCCAGGGGTGCTGTGTCCCGGGGCCCGCCGTCCCCAGCGTCTGGGTGGCCCCCAAGGCTCCTGGTCCTGCCCTTCCACAGCCTACCTCCTCGGCGCTGAGCCCGGCTGCTGCCTGCCCCGGCTCCGGGCCGACGGGGGTCCGCGCGGAGCGCGGATCGCTGCGCGATGGCGTCTTTTCTTATCCCCGCTCTGCTTTCTTGATCTTCTTTATTTGTTTGTGGTTCAAATTTCGCTTTTTTCCTTCTGTTGAAAAGATCTTTTTATGGTAAATTTAGATCCAAATCAAGGCGTTTGTGAAAAGAAGGTTCACTCAGTCGCCATCTTGGATCTTCCTCCTGAACTTAGACTTTTTTAAATTAATAAATTAACACCTTTTTTCCCCTCCTAATCTAAATTGGAATTTGCTGCAAATTTCAAAAGAATGAGAATCCTTGTCGATTCACTCACTAAGTGTATGTCTTTCCCAGTTTTCATCTCTTCAATCTGTTCTACCCACTCCAAATATGAACATATTATTGCTCTGTTTTGTAAAATTCCTTTGTGACTCTCCATCTTCTTCTCAATATACTTGAAAGTTTTTATGTAGTCTTTCTCAATTTATACTCTATAAAATTCATGACATTAATTGTTAACAGGAAGATAGTCACACATTCCTCATTCTAGGAAAGTTGTCTTAATCATTGTCATTAAAAAGACTGAAAATTCTTCCATGCCACCATACATTTATGCTTGATATTCTTTCTCTTTGTCAGAAATCTTACCTATTTATCTTACTTCTTAACTCCTTCCTATTTTTCAAGAATTTCTTCATTTAGCCACAGTTAATAAACATCACAGGCTTTGTGATCGATTTTTGGTGACATGACTTTGAGCTACCTAATGATGCTATCATTACAGAAGACTGCACTTTGTAAATTTTTTTCTCTTGCAACCATAGACCAGGACTTATCAGAGGGTAGATGTTTAATGTACTTTAGTGACTATACATACATCTATGACATAGAGATTTCATTCAGTATATTTAGAATATATTCCTTACAATTTTTTTTTGTGGTCCTATGGATTGAGGATGAAGGAATTCTACCTCTGAGCTACATCACCAGCCCTTTTTATTTTTTGTTTTGAATCATGTCTCAATAGGTTGCTGACTATCTTGCTCTATTGCTGAGTCTGTTCTCAGACCTGCCATCCTCCTGTCTCAACCTTCCGAGTACTGGACTTACAGTTATGCACCACTACATCCAAGTAAGATTTAATTTTTAAGATTCCACATTAGTTAATGACTTGATCATCACCTTTTCAATTAAAGTAAGATTATTAATAAAATAATTCCAGAGTTACATTAAAATTTTAATCCAAATGAAACTATTTTTAGAGGGTAGTCAAGAAAGCATAAATATGAAATGGAAATCACCACTAGGCACATTTATTAATTGCAGATATTTAAGTATATCACAATATCAAAAATGCAATAAAATCCAAGCACTAATTGTTCTTTGCCTGTGGTTCCTTGAACTGCTCTCTGTATAATTATGCTAGATGTTTCTCATTTTGCATTCTTATTTTCATAGAAATTAACATCTGTCCTTCTTTAATTAGGATACTCTACATTCTTCACACTTGTGGTTTTTAATAATTTTGCCCAATGCTCTATGTTGATTACATTTTTAGCTTCATAAAATTAGATTTTCCAGAGCCTAATATCTTTACAGTGGTATACTCTTGAAAATGGTTTTTTTATATGAGTTTGAGAAACCTTTTGATATGGTAAGGATGTTGTTAAATGGAGATAGCACATATGCAAAAGATATCAAGGGAAATTTGTATGTAGTATGTTTATATAAAATGCAAATGGAAGAGGAAAAAAGTGGCACTGCTAACCCATTTAATACAGTTGACAACCACTGAGAGGAAATGACACTTTCAGTATGTAGGGTTCAAATTAAACTGCATTTTATATGATCTGAGTATAGACTTCCTAAAATGGGGTAAATTTAATCAAATTCCTTAAACTCAGTTTAAAAAAAATAAAAATATCAAATATATATTTTCATCTATAGAATAGAGTGGCAAATTGCTTAATGTTATCTTTTCAGACTTTTAGTTACATGTAGACACACATTTTTGGAGTAATACTATTAAAAAAAAACAGAGCAAGCAAATTTATTTTGCTTAAAACTGAAACTTTTCAATGTGGTTAACTTGTAGTTGCTTATGAATAGTTGTTTGCATTAGATTAATTTATTCTTTCTTTTTCCTTTCACACTTAGAATTACTTAGAGAGCCTTTGCTCAAATCATAAGAGGCATTTTATATCAAACTACAAGTTCACAGAGTATTGGTTTTATTTTTTGTAGATATGATGTTTCTCAAAGTACCTTCCATAGTAAAGTTATTGAAAAACTCAAGTAGAATAACACAAAAATTATTTTTACCCCAATTAGTAATTATTCCACAAGAACTGAGCAGTACATGAGACTGTAATCATGGTTTTGTTTCCAGAAACCTTAAGAAAGTCTTTGATATATTTGCATCTACTTGCTCTATTGTAGAGTGAGCATAATGACATAAGTTCTGCTCACGGTAAAATGTTCTTTTAAAGGTAAACAGCGAGTGATACTTTGAAATATTCAATCTCTTACCACATTGAAATGTATATCAAAATATAAGTGTTTTGTGGCATTTATGTCTCTCTAAGAACTGTGAATCATGAAATGATCTCTCATGACATTGATAAAACATAGGATGTAAACGTCAATGACAAGTAGACTAAGGAGATTGTTATTTTACTCATAAAATATCTCTAATTTCCGTAAGTATGTGCATATACACACTCACTGCATACACACACTCACATGTAGAATATATATGTGTATATACATGCATATGTGTATGTATGTTTTATATGTATTATAAACATTTATATATACATATATATGCACACACATACACACAAATATAAAACACTTAAGGACATTATTTCATATTTTAGAGGACTGACTTTTTATTTTTTGGTACTGCCTATTGAAACCAGGAGCATTATACTTCCCAGCTGCACTTCCAGTTCTATTTCATATTATTTTATTCTATTCTCTTTCATCTTATTTACTCTAAAACAGGGTCTTACTAAATAGCTTAGGTCCTCACTGAATTGCTGATGCTGGCTTCAAATCTACATACCTCCTGTCTCAGCCTCCTAAGTACTGGGATTATAGACATGAGTCATCATGCCCAGCTTAGAGGACTATTTGAGAATCAAAAGTAACATTTACACACACTTTATCAACAAAACCTATGCCAAATGCATATTGTTATTTATATAATTATTGTTTCTATATATGGAAGGTTATTACTCAGTGCTGAAATAAAATAAGAAAAACAAAGTAATAAAATATAAGAAAATTGAGGATGGAGTTTCCACCATGAGAAATAGCTAAAAAGTGTTAAGTTCACTAAGTCAAGAAAAAATAAAGCCATTAAAAGTAAAGTTGAGTGCAGAATCATATCGCAAGAACATAATGATAAAAATGGCAGAATCATATAATATTGAAATCAAGCCTTAGGTTTCTGGTTTAACAGTCTCCATGGTAAACCATTCCCAATGTACTGTCTTGTAAATTATCATAGCACAAAATAAGTAAATATTAATAAAAATAAACCATACAAATTTGAAAAAATGAACCCCAGTGTCCCAGAACAACCATCAAATGACAGAAACTAGAAAGGATCCTATATAACAGACATACTATTTTTTTAAATTACTCCAAATACTGCTATTGAAATTAAAGACTGCCAAAACCTTGAAGGTGAGGTGGTTCATAATTCCTCTATCATTCATGCCTGCTGATAGCTCACAGACAAGGGACAGTTATCTATCCCACAGAGGACTATTGTGTAGATTGCTAAAATCCTGCTATGTCTCTCCATGCAAGTCTGTACCAGCCTGTTTAAAGACAAATGAACTGAGAGGAAAGAGACAGGCACAGTCTTTTAAAACTACTTCATGGAAAGGCTGAATATAGAATCTTCTCTAACCCTCATACTTACTACTGATGAGTAAAATTTCTATTAGTAATTCATTCCTAATAATAATTAATAGTAATATAACTACAAAATTTTATCCAAAACATAATAGGCATGCATCATTTTTTGCTATATTGATCTTACTTCTCATGCTAGAATACCCCCATTATCATTTTAAAAATAAAGCATGGTTTACCCACAAAAAAAAAAAATTATGACCAGAAGTTCCCATGAACACCATAGTATTTCTCATGAAAATTCAAAGTTTCTGCTTATTAATTCATTGTTCTATGTTTTTCCAACTCTTCAATACATGCCCTCCTGCCCAACTCCAAGTAATATGAAAGAGTTTTAAGGCTAATGCAGAGATTATAAAGCAGATGACATTGAAAATCCCTTTCCGAAGTAAATATTTCTTTTGAAAAAAGAAACAGGGTAGAGACACAGGTTAATGATAATTTAAACACAAACTTCTGTTCACAAATGCCATCATTCATGCCATCTGTAAGCATTAGAAGTAAAATACTTATCTATCCCCACCTATGCACAGCAAGCTCTTGTAACAGCACAGTGAGCACTTTGGATTGTTGAGAATGTACAGTAGTTAATCAGGCATTCTCCATAGTCAGCCAATACAGATCCATATCCCAAGCCCTTCATTTTATTCCTGCAAATCCCTAGGGATACTATTTAATACTTTTGTGTCTCATCTTTTCTCATCTGGGCAATGAGGATACAAACAAATCACACTTCATAGAATTGGTATGACAATTAAAGGGTATAATAAATAAAACTCACCCAGAACCATGATTGAAGGTACAGACAAATGTCTTCATGCATTATATATATATATATATATATATATATATATATATATATATATATATATATATATATATATACACACACACACACACACACACACACACACACACACATATATATAGGAAGTATAATACCTGATATATATATATATACACTCTGAGTTTACAGAGTTCAGAACAATCTGATCTATTCTCTCCTCCTGTTATGTTTTGAGTTAATTTTTGTTTCAATATCATATCTACCCCACCACTCTGAAAATGTGAGGGGCTATGATACTATGAGACAGATATCTTGAGGAGATTGTGAAGGCTGGCCTCTTCCCTCATGCTGGAGTCCAGGCGGAATCAAAGAAGGATCATTGAAGGGGGGAAACCAAATCACAAAACCAGACCAACTTGCCTGACTCTCTAATCTGAATGTGCTACAGAATTAAGATTTTTATCTTTAAAAATTCCATTAATGTAGAATTTATCAATGCTATAGAACTTGGTGAGAAAAAAATGAATATGTAACTATGCTAATTCTTCACACAAGTCTAGCCAAGGGGAGGTAAGAGATGAGGGTGGTCTGAAGCATTTCTTATACAACAATGGGGCAGGTATTATACCTCCTCAGTGCTACTCAATACATGTTAAAGAGAATAGTCTTTCGAGTCAGCCTGCATGAGCAGAGTCACTTCCTCATCTCAGTACCTGGTTTAGTACTTAATACAGAGTCCAACAATGTTAGGAGCACTGTGAACACTAGCACAGTGCAAGAATGGGTAGTGTTGACAAGAGGACCCTAAATAGTTTGACATTCCTGCATCTTGGTGAAAGCGCCACCCATCTCTTGTAAAATTCAGCTGCCTGTGGTATCAAAAGTAGCTGTACAATATCCATTCTCACTTCCTACTCTCCTTGGTTTGCCCCAAATCATCGATTTTATTTATCTTCAAGTAGGCTGGTCCTTCTACTTGTCCTCAGAAATCCAGGTCTTGGGGGAGAAAGAAATAGACAATCTCAGCATGAGTAATTTCTTCCCAACCCAAGCCTTATGCAATGTATTGCAACTTAGAGCTAAAATATTTTTATTCTTTTATAGCTTTGTTGAGTTTTCATTCATGTATTCATCCTATCATAGCTACATTCATCCTATCATTGTCCAACTTTTCAACATAATGACTTCCTATTCTACATTAAAAAGTTTTAAGGCTAATGAGAGATTATAAAGCAGATAGCATTGAAAAACCTACTCCAAAGTAAATATTTTATTTGAAAAAAGAAACAGAAAGGAGATATATTATTTAATGAATATAATTTGATGAGTTTGGACATATATACATATCCACAATACCATCGAGATAATAAAATAATAAATATATTCATCATTTATAAAAATTTACTTTGCCCATTTGTTCCTCCTGTATATGTAATAGTGTTAAACATAAGAAGTTCCTTGAGGTTTTTATGTTCACAGTATCACATTGTTAACTATAGATACTATTTTGTACGACAGATCTCTAGAATTTTTTCAACTTGTATGAATATAACTTTATAGTCATTGAAAGTCAATTCCCCATTTCCCCATTCCCTTATCTGCTGGAAACCACCATTCTATTTTCAGCTTCTATGAATTTGATATAAGTTGAATAATGCAGTATTTGTCCTTTTGTGAATGACTTTATCTTAGCATAATGTCTTTTCAGGTCTATCCATGTTGCTGCAAATGGTAGGATTTCCCTCTCTTTTAACTCAAATATAATAATCCAATGTATGTTTATACAGTACTTTCTCTATTCATTTATCTGTTGATGGACATTTGAGTTGCTTTCATTCTTGGAGATTGTGAATAATTGTGCAGAGAAAATAGTAGAGTAGTTTTTCTTCAAGATCCCTATTGCAATTATACCCAGAAGTGGAATTGATTACTGGATTTTGTGGTACCTAACTTTTTAATTTTTTGAAAAACTTCCGTATCAGCTATATAATTTACATTCCCCCCAGCAGTGTACAAGTGTTTGAAGTTCTCCTCAAACTTGATAACACTTATGTAATTTTTAAAATATACTCTTTTTGGTGTATTATAATATTATGAAGTGAGGTTCAATGTGATACCGACATAAAAGCACACAACACTTACTGTGGTTCCCACTGGATCCCACCCTACTCCTAGACCCCATAGGTATTTCTGAGATTGATAGTGAAACTTTCACATATGAGCATAGCTTTATTTGAACTGTGTCTTCATCAATCTGTTTCCCTCTCCTCACCACTCTTTCCCAATCTCTTTTCAGTATTTTACTGGTCTCTCTTTTTCTTGGAAGACATAAGTTCTTTCAGCTTCGGTTTGTCATGGAACGTTTTTATTTCCCTGTCAATTTTGAGAAATAGTTTTGCTGGGTAGGAGAATCTTGGCTGCAAGTTATTTTCTTGCAGAGTTTGGAATACAATGCTTCAGCCCCTCCTTGCTTTCATGACTTGGTTTGGGAGGTCTGGAGTGATTCTAATTGGTTTGCCTCTAAACGTCACTTGGCCTTTTACTATTTTTGTCTTTAAGATTCTTTCCTTGGCCTCTACATTCGTCAATTTGATTATTATGTGGTGTGGTGAACCTCTTCTTCATCTTGTCTAGAGGGGGTTCTATATGTTTCCTCTACCTGTGCGTCAAATTCTCTTTCTATATGTGGAGAATTCTCTGATATTACTTTTTGAAAAGAAGGGTTGATTCCATTAGTTTCAACTTCTAATCCCTCTTCTATGCCTATTATTCTGAGGTTAGCTCTTTTAAAATTGGCCCTGATCTCATCGGTGTCCAATTCATGTTGTCATTTTTTTTTCTAAATTATGTATGATGGATTCATTTTTGCAATGTTCATCTTCTAACAATGATATTCTATTTTCCTTGTAATCTAATCTACTGTTTATAGTTTGTATTGATGCCTTCACTTCAACTACTGCATCTTTCACTTCCTTCAAGGCTCTCTTTGTTCAGGGTGTTAGATTCTTTATTTGTTCCTTTACTTCTTTCCAGCTCTCCCTGCATTCTTTTTGTAAATCTTGTATCATTTCTACTATTAAAGATCTGAATTGTTCTTCTGGTAATCTCTGCCACTCCGTGTTAGTGAGTTCTGTTATTGTGGGACTGTGGTAGCTCATTGTTTCTTTGCTATTTTTTTCTTCCCGTAATTCCCTGTTCTTCAGTTTAAGTCTTTGCTGCTTTTGCAAGCATTCTCTCAATTTATAGGCTTCTTATTTTTATTTTATCTCTGTGAATAGTATCTTTTACTGAATTACAATTACTTTAGGGCTTCTTCTGCCCACTGTAATGGTGCCATTGGTGGGTTTCAGGTGTTGACTTCTACGGTCTGTTTGTTGCTTCTGTTATGGGGATTCATCTCAGAGGCATGAGTAGGACAGTGGCCTCTGACTTTTTAGACCTCGATGTGGGATGTGTAGAGCTTTTCCTTCTGTCTGCAGAGGTGAGTTTACCCTTGGTGTTTGGCAGTCCTTTCTGGTGGTTCATCTGTCTGGTCCAATCTCTGCAGTAGGGATTTAGAGGTGTCCGCAGGGATATACAAGGACAGGTTGTGTTCAGTGGTGAAGGTTGTGTTAGGGTGGAGAGAGAAGCCACAGTGATAAATGCAAGAATAGGGTAAAGTAGAAGATAGAATCTAGAATAAGAGTTTGAGTGTGTTAAGGCGACATATAGTAAAGATTAGAAATAGTGGATATGTGGGAGTATTCTGATAGTCAATGTAGAGTATTTAGGTATAGAGGTATGAAATGGTCTTGATATAAGCAGGGGAAAAAAGAAAAAGGAAAGAAAAAAAAAGTGTTGATGAGAAGGAGAAGAGTATATGTAGTAGAGAGGGAGGGAAGCTTGTAAAGATGAGGAAGAGGGCCCACAATTGAGCAAAAAATAACAAAGCAAACAATCATCCAAAGAAACAAACATAAATAAAACAAAGCAATACAAAACAAAAACAGAGTAAAGGAAAAAAAAAGAACCCCCCCACCAAAAAAACCCCAAAAAGCTAAACCCTGCAAGTATATAAATACAGAGCCGAGTTGGCCTCTTCAGTCCTTCTGGATCTGCATGGATATTTTCAGCTTTTAAATGTCTACTCATTATATTAGATTTTTTAGCATGTTTTAGGCATTCTTATTTGCTCTCATCAGTGCAGGCATGGAGTTTCACTGGTGCCTCTCTCGCCACAAGCTTGTGTCTCTGAGCTCTCCACAGGGCCTGTCCCTGTGCTATTCTTGTCTATGTAGACAGCGGGCATCACTGGATCTCAACCCAGTGTAAGCCCAAGGCTCTATACTTTCTACAGGCCCTGTCTTTGTGTGTGTGTGTGTGTGTGTGTGTTTTTCTCTGCTTTTGCTGGTGGCAGGGGTGGAGTCTAAATTCCAGGCATTTTTCAGGGTAAGGTCTCTAAGCCCTATGTGCTCTGGTTCCCTCCTGCACTGCTGCTCCTATCCAATCGCTAGAAGTGCATGCCACTTTCAATTGAGTGCTGCTCTGGCTCTGGAGGGAGATGTGAGCTGGGCTGTCCTGGCCATAGACTTAAGCTGGTTGTCTCAGATGTTCCAGTCACTGCATGTGGGGATATGCCTCCTGATTAGAGTGTGGAGTTCTGGAGTCACTTACTCTACATCTGATGGCTGGGTATGCAGGAGGTCATTAGATATCTCAGTGCTAGCAGACCCTGCTACAGGTGACTGGATCAATGGTGGCCACTGCTTCCTGGCATGCTCCACTGCCAGGCATGCAGTCTCCTTCACTCTCTCTGGACCGCTTTCTGGGTTCTGTTCAACTGCACTTCAATTTTCATTACTTTGTTCACTTTTTTGTTGTTGTTGCTTTTATTTATTTTTTTTTTTCTGTCAAGAAACTGCTTTTGTGGCAGCTTTGATCCAAGCTCTACAGCACAACTGACTGCTGCTCTAGTTCTGGAGGGAGAGGTGAGCTGGGGTGACCCTGTTGCAGGCTTAAATGGGTCATCACAGGTATTCGGGTCACTGTCAATCATGTGGGGATATGCTGCCTGATTAGGGTGTGGAGTTCTGGAGTTGCTTACTCCACATTTGGTTGCTGGGTATACAGGAGGTCGTTAGATGTTTTGGTGCTAGTAGACCCTGCTCTGGGGGTGCGCAGGCTCCTTTGCTCTCTCTAGACCGCTTTCTGGGTTCTGTTCAGCTGTGCTTCAATTTTCTTTACTTTGCTCACTTTTTTGCTGCCTTTTTTCTTCCATCAGAAAGCTGCTTTTACAGCAGTTTTGATTCAAGCTCAACAGTGCCTGAGGAGATGTGTTTGCCATCTTGGGCTCTTCTTCCTCTCTTTTTCTTTATGAGAAGTATTTTTATTTTCTATTTTATCTCTAACTTTCACATATGAGAGAAAACATGACTCTCGATATTCTAAGACTGGCTGATCTTACTTAGCATAATATTCTCTAGTTCCATCCATTTTCTGCACATGACATAATTTTGCCCTTTATTGCTAACTAAAATTTCATTGTGTGTAAATATCACATTTTCTTTATCCATTTATCTGTTGACAAACACCTAGGTTGGTTCCATAATTTGGTTATTGTGAATTGCGAAACTATAAACAGGATGTATATGCATATAGTATATGTATGTATACTATAGTATTCTAACTTTAATTATTTGGGAAAGATATTGAGGAGTGTTGTAGTTGGGTTAAATGGTGGTTCTATTCCTAATCTTCTGAGGAATCTCCATATTGATTTCCATAATAATGGTTGTATTAATTTACACTCCCACCAACAGTGAATGCAAATTCTTTTTCCGCCACATCCTCACCAGCATTTATCATTGCTTGTATTCTTGATAATTGCCATTTTGGAGTTATACAAAACAACAGGGTAGTTTTGATTTGCATTTTTAAAATAATGCCTTACCTAGAGGTCTGAGGTGATATTCATTGTGGTTTTAATTTGAGTCTCCCTGATAATTGGTGATACTGAGCATATTGGCCTCTGCCTATATGTCTTCATTTATATGCTTTCTTTAGAGAAATATCTATTTAAAGTCTTTGTCTATTTTTAATTGGGTTATTTGTCTTTTGCTCTCCTAGTGTAGGATTTCTTAATATATTTAGAGATTGCTTATTAAATGTATGGATTGTAAAGATTGCCTCCTCTATAGGCATACTTTTCACTCTTGATTGTTTCTATAGTTGTGTAGAAGCTTTTTTAGTTTAACATAAACCCAACTGTCTCTTTTTGAAAAGCTTTCACTCTAAGTTTTCTTCTAGGTTTATTATTTCAGGTTTTCAGTTTAAATCTTTAATCTATTTTGAGTTAATTTTTTGTGTATGGTGACTGGTAGGGGTCCAATTTTATTCTTTGGAATAAAGTGAGTTATTATTACTTTTAATCATTCCTGGAGCTTATTGATAGCCCTTAAATCTATACTCATGGTGGTTCCTCTTCTGGGTATCATAAATCTCATACCTGTGTATTTTTTTCTTCCTGTAAGAAGACTTATTCATGAGTGAAGTGCATATAATAAAAGGAGATCACATGAAATTAGGATAAAAGAAATACCTCACAGGCTTTCCAGGCTCTTATTATATGCAAACCATCTGTCCTGTGGGGAAAATAGGTCCATTTACTATCCTCTAGGAGATCACATAGTCTTTGTGAAATTTAGTTTGCAAATATCATATACTAAATATCATTATGGTAGAGCTGTCATTTTCCTCTGTTGGATTTTAAGCCCCTTGATAGTAATGCTTAGGGTATTCATATGCTATACCAAGCAATGTTTCTTTTTTTTTTTTTTTTTGCGGTACTGGGGATTGAACTCAGGGGCATTCTACCTCCGAGCTACACCCCCAGCCCTATTTTTTATTCTTTATTTTGAAACCGAGTCTCACTAAGTTTCGGAGTGCCAAGTAAATTAATAAATCCAAGCAATGTTTCTACAAAATTGCAAGAATTTATTAATTTACTTGGCAAATATTTTTGAGCAACATGATTAGGAAAGAGACATTTAGAAATGCAGTAAAACAAACAAACAAACAAAACCCCTTCCTTTGTGAAGTTTACTTTTTGGCAAGAATGTGACCATGTGAGTAAAGAGAAAAATGTCTCTATACTTAGCGTCTTACTTAGTGTGTTGTAAAGTGATAAGAGAAATATTTTGGATTTGGAAAATTGAGTACTTTAAATATGGAGTGGGATACTTTGGATTATAGAGAGGAATAGAAGGAGTTGGCAGTGTTAAATCTCATGGTCTGGGGGTAGGTTTCACAGAGATGTGATATATGATCAAATTGTAACTGAATGCAATAGAATTCCACATTGGCAAAACATAGCCAAAAAGTACAATCAGAAAATAAGAAGAATGGAGAAAGACTTACTACTCATAGCAAGTAACGAGAGTGTATGGGTTTTTGCAAAGCCAGACTCTCCCTGAGGAAAGAAAGCACAGGTATTCAATTCAGAAATCCCATAGACACAAGTTCATATAGGAAATCACGTGTAGGGATGGACATGTTTTTGAACGTGTTCAGCTTAAGACCATAGTTCAAAAGTGGAAAGATGGCAGATATGAACACATTTGGACATACTCAGTTTAGGTCATAAAGCATAAGTTCCAAAAGGGATGATGATGGACACAAACACTTCTAAACATGCTCAGTTGAATATTATAATCAGCCAAGTTTATTCTAGGTTCCTAAAAGAATGAGTTAGAGTGGCACCGTGACCTTAGCTGGCTCTTCATGTGTTTCTAAGAGTTTTAGCTACAACAAAAATAAAGGACAATTTGAAAGTGTTTTAATTTAGGAATTTTCTCCTGAAGATACCTGCTTTGCTTAGGGATGAATAAAATCATTGATGAAGATGTTAGCTAAGGAGGTTGGATGGGAAGAGAACTTGCAATATCCACATTGAGGTACCAGCCATACAAAAAATCTCAGAATAGAATTATTGAAATGTTTTAGAAACATTAGAAAGGTCACTACAGCTGAAGAGGAGTTAGCAATAGAGAGGGATTAGCTTAGAAAGGTTATGATGAAGGAATCCTATATGGGTATGGTAAGTTATTATTAATAGAAATTTGACTTTGTCTCTGGAAGAAGTAGGATTCATTGCTGAATTTTGAAGAAATAAATAATACCAGCTGTACACAATCTCATCCAGACACCTAAATCGAGGGATTTTTTTTATAATTCATTTAATGATTATACTGAGACTGAAACAAAACAAATCCATCACAGAAATATTGAATCCAATACCTACAAAAGACTAGTTCATAATGAACACAAGGGTTCTAATGCAGGAATGCAAGGTTAAGCTGCAATTTGAAAATTAATAATATAATTCACCATTTTAATTTGTTAATTTTTATTTATTGTGTTTTATTGGTGCATTATAGTCTTATATCATAATGTAAATCATATTGGCAATGACATACATGAGCACAGCACTTGGTGCCCCCACCCCCGTCACCACCTCCTCATTTTTCCCCATTCCAATACAGAGTACTAAGATTCACATTGGTATAATCACTTTGATACACATAGTCAATAGTAGTATTTCCATTAATGAACCTCAGACTTCCTCCTCCCCTTCCCTTAGACCTCCACCCTGGCTCCAATGAGGTTTTTCCTCCATTATCCGGAGTCTCCCTTGCATCTCAATTACTCCATAGCTTGTGCATATTAGAGAAAACATATGATCCTTTACTTTCTATAACTGGCTAATCTCACTTAACATAATGTATGGTGTTGGAAAAACTGGTTATCCATTTGTAGAAAAATGGAACTAAATCCTTACCTCTCACCCTGCATAGGAGTCAACTCAACATGGATCAAAGACCTAGAAGTCAGATCAGAGACTGTAAAGCTACTAGAGGAGGGCATAGGTTCAACACTCCAACATACAGGCACAGGTTGAAACTTCCTCAACAAGACTTCCAAAGCTCAGGAAATTAAAATAAGAACTAATAAGTCAGATGGCATTAAACTAAAAAGTTTCATCACATCAAAGGAAACCATCAAGAGTCTAAAGAGAAAGCCTATGGAATGGGAAAAGACTTTACTAACTATCCCCCTGACAGAGATCTAATATCTAGAATATACAGAGAACATAAAATAATTTACACTTAAAAAACAAATAA